>JAGSMR010001058.1:0-14988 GCA_029286605.1 Sericinus montela
CTCCGCAAGATGCTGCGACGACCTGCAGAACATTGCGGGAAGTCCATGGAGTGCAAATGACACCGGGACCTTTCTGTGTGGCGATCCTTGCAGGAGGGCGTATGTTCATGATAGACTTCTGTTAGACTATTATGATGACCATGATCATGATAAAGTACATGTCACATGAGATATTGCAATTACTTTGTTAGATGAAAGGTCATTTATTGAATGACAGCATTTATCGATTGGTCTACCATCTTTAGATGTATGTTTCCTGTTTAAATATTGAGATTTTGATGTTTTATACTTTTTTAGTTTTATTATTGAATGACCTGTCGTACGCAAAATTACACTCATTTTAACATTATCACATGTACACCCAGTGTACATATAGATATCACCAATCTCCTTACTATTATGCGTTTTCGTGTATCTTTCAACATTAACATTATTAAAACAGAGATAAGTAGCTTCTTATAATATGTACAGTGAGGGAGCAGAGTTAAGAAGTTTCTAGGATTTAAACTTATAACAACCAAGTAGTTTCAAGATTAAAGATTGGCTATCGTGACTTTTCTTGGATTGAAAGCTTGTGAAGGCACCTCCTAAATACTCTATGTACGTCCGGTGCACTTGGACGGCTGTCGCAGTTCCGGGGGCTGGTGCGCGGCGGGAGGGGGCCGCGCCCACTCCCGGGACAGGCAACTGCAGCGTGGAGGAGCAGGTCTGAAGCGGCCCCGTAGCTTAGTTGCTAGCGACCCACCTTCCAAGCTAGGGGTTGATGATTTACATGTGCATGCGAATCCTCTCTCTGTCCGTGAGTGTCTCGAGAGGCGACAGAGGAGAAACCCCTACCTACCTATCTCGAAAAATACCAGACAAAATAGGCAAACTGGTGACAAAGCGATCGCCAATCCGCCTGAATGATCGCGAAAAGCCTGTAGATTCAATCCTGAAATGCACTTTCATAGGCTGTTTTTATGTATATACTCAAATTAACCGCGTTCTGTAGCACTATAACACAATGCATAGTATCACTGAAATCGGTAAGAGCCCGTTCTGTGATATCAGTATCCTGCAGGATTAGCTCGTTTTGTTTGGGCTAGCTCTAACACCAGTTAAGATAATCTACACTCGTAAAAGATGTGAATGGATGTGAATAACTTAGGATATATCAAAGAGCACTTTGTTGCGTAACTGATATCTAGTTCTAACCATGACATAGTGTATTAAATGATATATAAACATTTAAAACGTTAAGATATTTGCACGTTTCTCTCGCCTGGTAATGAGCTGCTGCACTGCTGCACGGACCCCGTCCTCAGCATCTGGTCAATTAGGAGCCCTGGATCTAGTCGCGAACGATGCGATGCGATGTTGAAATTGAGCTGAAACTCCTAATTGACTATGTCCTTTCCGAACTAAGAAATTGACTAATAATTTGTTGTATTACGTGTGTTATATTTTTAAAATAAATGGGCGACATCATTTTAACTTCATTTTATTCTTTAACAATCTACGCAAAAACAACGATTAGCTCGTCGCTACATCACGTTGTCCCAAAATCTTCGGTGAAAGGTGGGTCAAGGATTTAATCACGTCTAGACTTCTGTCTACCTCTGTATTGGAGGAATGTATGTGAATATGTTTCTAAAATAAAAAGTAGCCTACGATCACGGTACATACAAAAAGTCAGCTTTTCTGCCAGTGTAAGTCACGTTGAGAAATCGGTCTAACCGTCTCAGAGATTAGCCGGAACAAACGGACGAGCACACCTGAAACGTCTGAGACCGATTTTGACGGGACTTTCACTGGCGGCAGCTGATGTAAGGAACCAGCTAAAGACTGGCATTATTTTAGGAAACAATAATTAGGGTTTTCGCGTTAACTACAAAAAGAGGCCGCGAGAGGCTGCGGGGGCAAGCATTTAGTCGAAGGCTGTTACACAACTAAGCTTACTTACTTAGATGCTGCACCGACAAAAGCTTATGTTACTTGACTGAATTTGGAATTATATCTGCTCTCTTAACATTAATTTTCAACCCAACAATACATACGTAGAAACACACATTGATAGGTTGAAAATCACATACATTGCACTGATGTCTCATACGTAAGTAGCAACTCACTTGTGCTTTTGAATAAGAAACAACGAATGGGCCACAAATACTCCAATCCCGGAGACATGTAGAAAAGTAGATTTACTCTTTAAGATTTTCCCTTTAGTCTATATGCCCCAGGGAATAATATCATCATAGATGCCCCAAGGAATAATACCCGTCCTAAGTTATACAAATGTTAGTTAGGTTATGTTAGGTTAGGTTGTTGCGAGGTGTCTGTAGTGCGATCGCCAATCTGCCCGCCAAGCGTGGCGATTACGGCATGAGAGGCCTATGTCCAGCAGTGGACTACTGCAAGCTGTTATGTGTACGTTATATATGTAATGTATAAGTCGAAAGTAATAAGCTTTTGTCGGTGCAGCATCTAAGTAAGTGTTTAGCGTAAGGTCGACTAAATTCCTGCACCCTGCGGCTCTTCTCGCGGTTTAGTAGTTAACGCGAATAATTATTGTTTCTAAATAATGCTAGCCTTTAGTTACACCTTACAACATCAGCTACCGCCAGTGAAAGTTCCGTCAAAATCGGTCCAGGCGTTTCAGGTGTCTACCGTTTTTCCGGGCTAATCTCAGACGGCTAGACCGATTTCAACGGGACTTACACTGGCAGAAAGCTGATTTTTTTTGTGGCGTAACGTGGATCGTGTATTACTTTTTATTTTAGAAACATATTCACATACATTCCTCCAATACAGAGGTAGACAGAAGTTCAGACGATTAAATCCTTCCTGACCCACCTGTCACCGAAGATTTTGGGACAACGACAGGTAGCACGAGTTTATCGTTGTTTTGCGTAGATTGTTAAAGAAATAAAATGTTAAAACATGTCAGTTTCACTTATTTAAAAAATATAAATAATACAAATTATTATCAATTTCCTTTTAGTTCGAAAGGACACAGCTTAATTAGAGTTTCAGCCCAATTTAAATATCGCATCGCATCGTTCGTGACTAGATCCAGGGCTCCACCACCCAAGATGAGGACGTGAGGTCCGCAGCAGCGCAGCAGCCTTGGATACCTGGCGAGGAACGTGCAAATATCTAACGTTTTGAATGTTTATATATCATTTAGAATATTAATTATGTCATGTTAGGGAACTAGATATCATCAGTTACGTAACAAAGTGCCTTGATATATCCTGTTATTCACATACATTCACACTTTTTACGAGTATATTATCTTAACTGGTGTTAGGAGCCAGCCCAAACAAAATGAGCTAATCCTGCAGTGATACTGATATCACAGAACGGGCTCACTGATTTCAGTGATACTATTCATTGTGTTATAGTACATGAACGCGCTATTTGAGTATATACATAAAAAACAGCCTATAAAAAATTCATTTATTAATTTAAAGAATTCATTAATTAACATCCCATTTAAGCCAATGTTAAATAATATTTTACATTAGAAATATTATTAAAGTAAATTATTTTTATAAATAGGCTGAATATTAATTTAAATTAAACGTTTCACTATTAATTTATACAATTATTCATTAAAACTTAGTAACCAGGTAATTGACCGTTTAACCTGAACACCGAACATCTTTTCAAACAACGTCCTTTTAAAACCAATGTTAAGATAGGCTGTCATATAAGAAATCTTATTACAAATACTGTTTTTATAAATAGCCTCAGTATATTAAAATTAAATATTAAAACAATGGATTTATAATTATCCATTAAAACTATGTTAACATTAATTAACGCAATAGCTATGAACACTGAAAAATTAGACAAAACAATATCTCTTTAGGCTTATGTTAAATAATACTATTAGACACACATTACAATGGCTCAGGTTACATTTGGATTGAATAATTAAGTAAGAATTTGTAATTATATCTCAAGGCTCTCTCTCAATAATTAACCCAACAATACATACGTAGAAACATACATTGATAGGTTGAAAATCACACATTGCACCGATGTCTCATACGTAAGTAGCAAACTCACTTGTGCTATGGAATAAGAAACAACGAATGGGCCACAAATACCCAGTCCCGAGTAGAAAAGTAGATTTACTTCTTTAAGATTTTCCCTTTAGTCTATATGTCCTAGGAATAATATCATCACAGATGCCCCAAGGAATAATAACGTCCTAAGTACAAATGTTAGGATTAGGGTTATGTTAGGTTAGTTGCGAGGTGTCTGGTGGGTGTGATCGCCAATCTGCCTGCCAAGCGTGGCTGCCAAGATTTTGGGACAACGCTGGACAGGTAGCGACGAGCTTATCGTTGTTTTTTCGTAGATTGTTAAAGAAAATAAAACAGTTAAAACATACGTTTCCATTTATTATAAAAATATAACACAATACAACAAATTATTAGTAAATTTTTAGTTCGAAAGGACAGGTTTTAATGAGCCAGCCCACCCCAATATCGCATCGCATCCTTCGTGACTAGATCCAGGGCCCCAATTGGACCTGGTGATCAGGAGGACGTAAATCCCAGCAGAAGCGCAGCAGCTCGGATACCTGGCGAGAACGTGCAAATATCTTAACGTTTTAAATGTTTACATATCATTTAGAAATAATTATGTCAGTTAAGGAACTAGATATCAAGCTACGCAACAAAGTGCCTGACATAATCCTGTTATTCACATACACATTCACATCTTTATGAGTATATTATTCATCAAAAGTTAGGAGCCAGCCCAAACAAAATGAGCTAATCCTGCAAGTGATGTCGATATTTCACAGAACGGCTCACCGATTCCAGGATACCATCATCCATTGTGTTATAGTACTACGAACGCGGTTAGTTTGAGTTGTTGACATAAAACAGCCCTATGAAAGTCCATTTCAGGATTGATTCTACAGGCTTCGCGATCATTCAGGGCGGATTTCGGCGATCGCTGTGTCATCAGTTTGCTCACCTTTTAACTTGCATTTTCGAGATCGGTAGGGTAGGTAGGGCTCTCCTCCGTCGCCCTCGAGACACCACGGTCAGAGAGGATTCGTATGCACATGTGAAATCATCAACCCCAGCTTCGGAAGGGCGGGGCTAGCAACCAAGCTGGCTGTGCTAGTTTTGACCCGCCTCCACTGCAGCTGGTGCCTGTCCGTGGAGCGCAAGTGCTGCCCCTCCCGCCGCGCACCAGCCCCCCTGAAACTGCGACAGCTGTCCAAGTGCACTGACGGTACATGAGTGCTTCTAGAGGTGCCTCTCACAAAGCCAACTAAGAAAGTCAATGATAGCCAATCTTGAATCTTTGAAACTACTTCAGTTGTTATAAGTTTAAACCTAGAAACTTCTAACTCTGCCCCACTGTACATATTATAAGTAGCTACTATCTCTGTTTTAATAATGTTAATGTTGAAAGATACACGAAAACGCATAATAAGTATATGATTAAGATATCTATATGTACACAGGTGTATGTGATAATGTTAGTAAAAAAACGAGTGTAATTTGCGTATACGACAGGTCATATTTAATAATAAATACTAAAAAGTATAAAACATCAAAATATCAATATATTTAAACAGAACATACATCTAAAAGATGGTATCAACGGATAACGTTGGGTCATTCAATAAATGACCTTTCATCTAACAAAGTGTAATACCTGCTATCTCATGTGACATGTAATTTTATCATGACCATCGTCATCATAATAGTCTAACAGTCTAATGCTGTTGAATATACGCTTCCTAAGGATCGCCACACAGAATAGTCCAGTCATTTGCACCATCGACTTCCCGCAATGCCCGCAGGTCGTCGCAGCATCTTGCGGTGAAGTCTACTACAGACAGTTGTATAATCATTGGATTAAGAAAGATATATTAATTAATAATAATACAAAAGTCTTAGTACTAAAAGTCACGGATAGCTGAGTTGTTATGGTCGGAATTTCGAGTCGAGAGACCTGAGTTCTATCTCAGGTGGCAGTACCAATGAGTTTTCAAAACTTATGTACGAATATCGTTGGCTTGACATAAAGGCAGGCGACGGCTCACCACCTGTCACGTTGTCCCGAAAATAGTTCTCGGTGGAAGGTGGGTCAAGGGACTTAATTGTCTAGACTTGATCTCTGTCTACCCCTGTATTGGGAATTGCGTGAAGATATTTTTATTTTTTATTATAATAATAATAAAAATTAAATAAGTAAAGAATTCATTTCTTATTAATTTAAAGAATTCATTAATTAACATCCCTTTTAAGCCAATGTTAAAATAATATTTTACATTAGAAATATTATTAAAAGTACTGTTTTATAATAGTTGAATATTAATTTAAATTAAATGTTCTACTATTAATTTATACAATTATCTATTAAACTTATAAACTATGACTGACCGTTTAACTTGAACACTGAACATCTTTCAAAACAACGTCCCTTTTAAAACCAATGTTAAGATAGCTATTATATAAGATAGTATTATTATATACAAATACTGTTTTTAGTAACAGCCTCGTGTATATTTAAATTAAATATTAAAAACAATGGATTTATAATTATCCAATAAAAACTATGTAACATTAATTAACGCAATAGCTGAACACCGGAAAATTAGACCAAAACATATCTCTTTTAGTTTATGTTAAATACTATTGACACATAGCCATAAATGCTTTAGTTACATTTGGATTGAATAATTACATGAATTTGTAATTATATTCAAGGTTTTCATTAATTAACCCAACAATACATACGCAGGAAACATACATTGATAGGTTGAAAATCACATATTGCACTGACAAGTCCTATACGTAGTAAAATTAACTTGTAAAGTATGGAATAAGCAGTAACGAATGGGCCACAAATACCCAGTCCTGGAGAGGACATGTAGAAAAAGTAGATTTACTTCTAAGATTTTCCCTTTAGTCTATATGCCCAGGGACAATATCATCATAGATGCCCCAAGGAATAACACCCGTCCTAAGTACAAATGTTAGATTAGGTTATGTTAGGTTAGGGTTGCGAGGTGTCTGGTAGTGTGATCGCCAATCTGCCTGCCAAGCGTGGCGATTACGGCACGTGAGAGGCCTATGTCCAGCAGTGGACCACTGCAGCTGTTATGTGTGTACGTTATAAGGCGTAATGTATAAGTCGAGGCAACATGTTTTGTCGGTGCGGCAGCATCTAAGCAAGTGTTATTAGTTGTTTAACAGCCTTCGACCAATGCTGCCGCCCCGCGGCTCTCTCGCGGTTTTGCAGCCCATGAAACCCTAATTATTGTTTCTAAAATAATGTTAGCCTTAGCGTTAATCTACAAACATCAGCTACCGCCAGTGAAAGTTCCGTCAAAATCGGTCCAGGCGTTTCACAGGTGTGTCTGCCCGTTTGTTCCGGCTAATCTCTGAGACGGCTAGACCGATTTCAACGGGACTTACACTGGCAGAAAGCTGATTTTGTTGTGGAAGTGCAACGTGGGATCGTAGGCTACTTTTATTTTGAAACATATTCACACATTCCTCCAATACAGAGGTAGGCTGTAGTCTAGACGATTAAATCCTTCCGACCCAATTTTCACTGGTGTTTGATTTTGGGACAACGCGACAGGTAGCGACGAGTTTATCGTTGTTTTTGGTGTAGATTGTTAGCAAGAAATAAAATAGTTAAAAACATTACGTCAGTTTCCATTTATTATAAAATATAACACAATACAACAAATTATTAGTAAATTTTAGTTCGAAAGGACACATAGTTTTAATTTCAGAGTTTCGGCTCAATTTCAATATCGCATCGCATCGTTCGTGACCAGGATCCAGGGCCCTAACTGACCTGGCAGGACGTTGAGGACGTAGTTCCGTGGCGGCTCGGATACCTGGCGAGGAACGTGCAAATATTCAACGTTTTAAATGTTTATATATCATTTAGAATATTAATTATGTCATGGTTAGAACTAGATATCAGTTACGCAACAAAGTGCTTTGATATATCCTGTTATTCACATCCATTACTCACATCTTTACGAGTATATTATCTTAACTGGTGTTAGAGCTGCCCAAACAAAATGAGCTAATCCCTGCAAGGATACCTGCTGATATCACAGAACGGGCCTCCTCACTGATTTCAGTATACTATTCATTGTGTTATAGTGCTACGAACGCGGTTAGTTTGAGACATACATAAAACAGCCTATGAAACTCCATTTCAGGATTGATTCTACACAGGCTTCTCGCGATCATTCAGGGTGATTAAGGATCGCTTTGTCACCAGTTTGCTCATTTTAATCTGGTATTTTTCGGAGATAGGTAGGGTAGGGCTCTCCTCTGTCGCCTCGAGACACTCACGGACAGAGAGTATCTGTATCAAAGTGTAACGCAATATCTCATGTGACATGTGTACTTCATCATGATCATCGTCATCATAACAGCTCCAACAGAAGTTCACTGCCGGAACATACGCCTCTCCCAAGGATCGCCACATAGAAAAGGTCCCGTGTCAATTGCACCTATCGACTTCCCTGCAATAAGTTCTGCAGGTCGTCGCAGCACTTTGCGGGAGATACGCTCTAATACAGATAGTTGTATAATCATTGACTAAGAAAGATATACTAAATAATACAAAATTAAATAAGTAAAATTCATTTATTAATTTAAAGAATTCATTAATTAACATCCCATTTAAGCAATGTTAAAATAATATTTTACATTAGAAATATTATTAAAGTACCATTTTATAAATGGGCCGAATATTAATTTAAATTAAATGTTTCACTATTGAACAATTATCTATTAAAACTAAAGTAAACTATTATTGACCGTTTAACTTGAACACTAGCATCTTTCAAAACAACGTCCCTTTTAAAACCAATGTTAAGATAGTATTATTATATAAGATAGTATTATTATATACAAATACTGTTTTATAAATAGCCTCAGTATATTAAAATTAAATATTGACAATGGATTTATAATTATCCATTAAAACTATGTAAACATTAATTAACATAATAGCAATATGAACACTGAAAAATTAGACAAAACAATATCTTTCTTTTTAGGCTTATGTTAAAATACCATTGGACACATATTACATAAATGGCCTTAGTTACATTGGATTGAATAATTAGTATGAATTTGTAATTATCTCAAGGCTCTCTTAACATTAATTAACCCAACAATACATGCGTAGAAACATACATTGATAGGTTGAAATGCATACATTGCACCGATGTCTCATACATAAGTAGCAAACTCACTTGTGCTATGGGCAGAAACAACAGATAGACCCACAAATACCACGGTCAGAGACATGTAGAAAAAATGAATTTACTCTTTAGATTTTCCCTTTAATCTATACCCCCAGGAATAATATCATCATAGATGCTGGAATAATACCGTCCTAAGTACCAAATGTTAGATTAGGTTATGTTGGAAGTTTAGGCTCAAGGTGTCTGTTAGTGTGATCGCCAATCTGCCTTATGACGTGGCTGCTAAAGATTTTGGGACAACGCGACAGGTAGCGACGAGCTTATCGTTGTTTCGTAGATTGTTAAAGAAATAAAACAGTTAAAAAACAGCATCGGTTTCGTATTATAAAATATAACACAATACAACCAGTGTGGTAATTTCTTGGATTCGGAAAGGACATAACTAGTTTTAATTAGAGTTCCAGCTCAATTTCAATATCGCATCACACATCCTTCGTGACTAGATCAGGGCTCCCAATTGGACCTGGTGACGCCGAGACGTGGGGTCCGTGCAGTAGCGCAACAGCTCAGATGCCTGGCGAGGAACGTGCAAATATCTTAACATTTTTAAAATGTTTATATCATTTAGAGATAATAATTATGTCATGGTTAGGAACTAGATATCAGTTACGTAACAAAGGTGCTCTGATATATCCTGTTATTCATACATTCATCTTTACAGGCCTTATATAACCGGTGTTAGGAGCTAGCCAAATAAAATGAGCTAATCCCTGCATTGATACTGATATCACAGAACGGAGCTCTACCGATTCAGTGATACTATCCATTTGTTATAGTACTACGGTGCGGTTAGTTTGGGTTGTTGACATAAAAACGGCTATGAAAGTCCCATTTCAGGATTGATTCTACAGGCTTCTCGCGATCATTCAGGCAGATTCGCGATCGCTGTGTCACTGGTTGCTCATTTTAATCTTGTATTTTCGAGATCGGTAGAATTGAGTGAGGGGCTCCCCTCTGTCGCCTCTCAGAGACACTCTGGACAGAGGATTCGTATGCACATAAATCATCAGCTAGCTTCGAAGGCAGGGTCGCTGTAACTAAGCTACAGAGTTGGTTGCTGACCTGCTCCTCCACGCTGCGCTTTGCGTCCCGGGAGTGGGCACCCCTCCCGCCGCGCACCAGCCCCAAACTGCAGAGCAACCGTCAAGTCACCGACGTACATAGAGTATTTGGGGTGCCTTCTACGTAATCAAGAAAGTCACGATAGCCAATCTTAATCTTGAAACTACTTGAAGTTGTTATAAGTTTAAATCCTAAAACTTCTAACTCTGCCCTCACTGTACATATTATAAGTAGCTACTTATCTCTGTTTTAATAATGTTAATGTTGAAAGATACAAAACGCATAATAAGTATGAGATTGCGATATCTATACTTTTACAGAGTGTGCATGTGATAATGTTAGTAAAAATGAGTGTAATTTGCGTATACGACAGGTCATATTTAATAAAATGCTAAAAGTATAAAACATCAAAATATCAATATATTTAAACAGAAACATACATCTAAAGATGGTAGACCAATCGATAATGTTGTCATTCAATAAATGACCTTTCATCTAACAAAGTATAATTACTATATCTCATATGACATGTACTTCTTATCATGACCGTAATCATCATAACAGTCTAACAGAGTCTACTGCTGAACATACGCTTCTCTAGGATCGCCACATAGGAAGGTCCTGTGTCATTTACCATGACTTTGCAATGTTCACGGGTCGTCGCAACGTCTTGCGGGAGACGGTCAATACGAACAGTTGTATAATCATTGACTGAAAGATATATTAATTAATAATAATACAAAAAGTCTAGTACTAAAGTCCACGATAGCCGAGGTTGTTTGGGTGGTCAGATTTCGGTCGAGAGAGACGGGTTCGATCTGGTGCTTGATATAATGAGTTTTCAAAACTTATGTACGAATATCGTTGGCTTGGACATAAAACGACGACGGAGCTCTACCTGTCACGTTGTCCGAAAATATCTTCAGTGGAAAGGTGGGTCAAGGGGACTTAATTGTCTAGACTTGACCTCTGTCTACCCCTGTATTGGGAATTGCGTGAAGATATTTTATTTTTTATTATAATAATAATGCAAAATTAAATAAGTAAAGAATTCATTTATTAATTTAAAAGAATTCGGTAATTAACATCCCTTACCAAAGCCAATGTTAAAATAATATTTTACATTAAATATTATTAAAGTACCGTTACGTTTTATAAATGGGCCGAATATTAATTTAAATTAAATGTTTCACTATTAATTTATACAATTATCTATTAAAACTTAGTAAACTATAATTGACCGTTTAACTTGTGAACACTGAACATCTTTCAAAACAACGTCCTTTAAAACCAATGTTAAGATAGTATTATTATATAGATAGTATTATTATATACAAACTGTTTTATAAATAACCTCAGTATATTTAAATTAAATATTAAAAACAATGGTTATAATTATCCATTAAAACTATGTAAACATTAATTAACACAATAGCTATGAACACTGAAAAATTAGACAAAACAATATCTCTTTTTAGGCTTATTTAAAAATGCCATTGGACACCAGCCATAAATGCCTTAGTTACATTTTAGTTGAATAATTAAGTATGAATTGTAATTATATCAAAGGCTCTCTTAACGACAATTAACCCAACTAATACATGTACGTAAAACATACATTGATAAGTTGAAAATCATACATTGCACCGATGTCCCATACGTATTGTAAACTAACGTATGGAATAAGAAACAACGAATGGGCCACAATACCCAGTCCGGACATGTGAAAAAAAGTAGATTTACTCTTTAGATTTTCCTTTAGTCTATATGCCCCAGGGGAATAATATCATCATAGATACTGAGAATAATACCGTCCTAATTACAAATGTTAGATTAGGTTATGTTAGGTTGGTTAGTTGCGAGGTGTCTGGTAGTGTGATCGGCCCAATCTGCCTGCAAGCGTAGCGATTACGGCGCGTGAGAGGCCTATGTCCAGCAGTGGACTACTGCAAGCTGTTATGTGTGTACGTTATATAAGTGTAATGTATAAGTCGAAAGTAACATAAGCTTTGTCAATTACCTTTATCTAAGTAAGTAAGCATAGTTGTTTAACAGCCTTCGACTAAATGCCTTGCAGCTCTTCTCGCGGTTTTGTGGTGAACGCAGAGCCCTAATTATTGTTTCTAAAATAATGCCAGCCTGGTACACTGCCACAACATCAGCTACCGCCAGTAAGTTCCGTCAAAAATCGGTCCAGGCGTTTCAGGTGTCTGTCGTTTGTTCGGCTAATCTCTGAGACAGCTGAACCGATTTTCAACAAGACTACACTGGCAGAAAACTTCAATTTTGTTTGTAATAACGCGATGGGATCGTAAACTACTTTTTATTTTGAAACATTCTATACATTCACTCCAATACAGAGGTAGACAGAAGTCTGAACGATTAAATCCTTCCCGACCCACTTTCACCGAAGATTTTGGGACAACGCGACAGGCCAACGAGCTTATCGTTGTTTTGCGTGATTGTTAAAGAAATAAAACAGTTAAAACATGTCAGTTTCCATTTATTATAAAATATAACACAATACAACAAATTATTAAATTTCTTAGTTCCGGAAAGGACATATTAGTTTTAATTAGAGTTTCGGCTCAATTTCCAATATCGCATCATCGTTCGTGACGACTAGATCCAGGGCTCCCAATTGGACCTGGTGACGCCGAGGACGTGGGGTTCCGTGCAGTGGCGCAGCAGCTCGGATACCTGGCGAGGCGATGCAAATATCTTAACGTTTAAATGTTTATATATCATTTAGAATATTAATTATGTCATGGTTGAGGAACTAGATATCAGTTACGTAACAAAATTAACCTGATATATCCTGTTGATACATCCATTCACATCTTTACGAGTATATTATCTTAACCGGTGTTAGGAGCTAGCCCAAACAAAATGAGCTAATCCACCGTGATACTGATATCACAGAACGGGCTCTACCGATTTCAGTGATACTATTCATTTGTATTTATAGTGCTACGAACGCGGGTTGGTTTTGAGTATATACATAAAAAACAGCCTATGACTCCATTTCAGGATTGGTCACAGGCTTCGCGATCATTCAGGCGGATTGGCGATCGCTTTGTCACCAATTTGCTCATTTTAATCTGGTATTTTTCCGAGATAGGTAGGGTAGGTAGGGCTCTCCTCTGTCGCCTCTCGAGACACTCACGGACAGAGGATTCGTAACAAAGTGTAATTGCAATATCTCATGTGACATAGCCACTTCTTATCATGATCATCGTCATCATAACAGTCTAACGAAGTCTACTGCTGAACATACGCCTCTCCTGGGATCGCCACATAGAAGGTCCTGTGTCAATTGCCATCGACTTCCCGCAATGTTCTGCAGGTCGTCAAAGCATCTTGCAGGAGACATTCTAATACAGACGGTTGACATAATCATTGACTAAGAAAGATATGCTAAATAATACAAAATTAAATAAGTAAAGAATTCATTTATTAATTTAAAGAATTCATTAATTAACATCGGCTAAGCCAATGTTAAAATAATATTTTACGTGGAAATATTATTAAAAAGTACCATTTTATAAATAGGCCGAATATTAATTTAAATTAAATGTTTCACTATTAATTTATACAATTATCTATTAAAACTTAGTAAACTATTATTGACCGTTTAACTTGAACACTGAACATCTTTCAAAACAACGTCCTTTAAAACCAATGTTAAGATAGTATTATTATATAGATAGTATTATTATATACAAATACTTGTTTTTATAAATAACCTCAGTATATTAAAATTAAATATTAAAAACAATGGATTTATAATTATCCATTAAAACTATAAACATTAATTAACGCAATAACTATGAACACTGAAAAATTAGACAAAACAATATCTTGCAAACATGTTAAAATACCATTGGACACATATTATAAATGGCCCTTGAGCATTTCATAATAAGAAAAGATTTAAAAATGTTCTAAAAATGGTTAATTGATAAGATCTTTTACTCCAATAAAAATTATTTGATGAACGTTAACATTAAGACTACTATTTACTGACAATTACTGAATATTAAAATTACTAAAAGTCTTTAACAAATTTGGCAACTAATGGATTAATTCAGTCTAAATTCAGAACATAACAAATTTCTTAATATGATTATTGTACAATGTTTATTTTAATTGTTTTACTTTTTATTGTTTGCCTGAATCAATAACAATTTCATTTTCAGATATATATAATATTTAATTATAAAATTTTGTACGCCAGAAATGGTCAATATGATGAGATCTTGGCGTATTACTGTATCCCAACCTGTATACCCACATTAACACAAAATAAACAAATAAACAAATCAGATAAACAAATCCACCTGAATTAAGACCAAAAGCGATTATGTTATACATAAGTTTGAAAACTTTTGTACAACTTTTCAAAACTTATGTTACAAAGTTTGTGTGTTTTGTACATGGCCTCTCGACCAGCAGACTGCTTATATGCGTAAAGCGTTTACCTAAACGGTCACCCAAACATATTAAAATTCACCATTTATCATGGAAACGGGATACTTGTAAATATCCACTGCGCGATATGGGCCTCTCTCCTGTACTGGAGTTGCCCGTCATGTAGTCATCAGTGGGTGATCCATTCATTGCTGGCCCGATGCCTCAAGATTTAAAAATGTTCTAAAAAT
>JAGSMR010001060.1:0-18251 GCA_029286605.1 Sericinus montela
CTATGAACTATTTAATAATGAATTTTTCCCGAAAATCATATAAGAAACGTCGCGATAGCCGGTGGTTGGGTTGTCGGTATTTGAGTCAAGAGACTCGATTTGGATCGAATACATCGTTGGGTTGGACATAAAGACGGAAACAGGCTACCTATCACGTTGTCTCAAAAATGTGGTCGGTGAAAGAAACGACTTATTGTCTGGACCTCTGTGTACCCCAGCATTGGAAATAGCAAAAAAAAATAAAAATATAAAAATATCTTCACGCAATTCCCAATACAGGGGTAGACAGAGGTCAAGTCTAGACAATTATGTCCTTTGACCCACCTTCCACCGAAGATATTTTCCGGACAACATGACAGGTGGTGAGCCCGTCGCCGTCTTTATGTCTAAGCAAACGATGAAATTCGTACATAAGTTTTTGAAAACTCATTGGTACTGCCACCTGGGGATCGAACTCGGTCTCTCGACTCGAAATTCCGACCACCCAACAACTGGCTATCGTGACTTTTGAAATAGCGAATATTATAAATACATACCTACATAGGGACAGCCTCACATACATTGCTCTGATCCCTAAGTAAGGAAGTAAAGCACGCGTGTTATTGAATGGGAAACAACGAAGGTTCCTTCAACACCCAGTACCGAGACAATGTAGAAAAAGTGGTTTTCTATAATGACCATTCCGGGAATCGTACCCGTGACCCATGAGCTCGCGATATCTTGAAAACCTGCGTATATACCACTCGTCCATGGATCTTCAATTCATTCTGACTTTGCCGTGTGGTAACGGTGTAAGAATGTTGCAACTCCCTTTGTTCCCGTGGGTGTCGTAAGAGGCGAATAAAGGGACGTGCCCAGAATATCCCAATGGCCCCGATTATGGCAAATCCTCCCCTTGGAAGAGGCTGTTATCTATCTTATGTATCTGTTCTGGCTTAAATAAGACAAAAACATTTTTTGTTCTCTTTTCATTCTCTCTTCTTTTCATTCTTCTCTTTGCATTGAGTTCTCTTCCAGCAAACCTTTCATGAAAGAGAAAATATAGCTTAACACTTATGCAAGTAGGTAACTGTGTACTCGAAATAAAGTATACTAAAAAAAAATGTGAGCCGTCACGGGACGCCTGAAACATCGCCATTATTTTGTAAAAGTAATACGCAGAAAAGAACATATTGTGATAGGAACTAAATATGTCATAATGATAAAATAAAATATTTCGATGCAAACTTATAGAAAAGATTAAAGCAAACTTATAGATTTTGATGTTAGAAAATTGAATACTTAATTGAGTCTAGTTTTTACATAAAAAACAAATGGATGGACCACTTGTTTTTTAGTGTGTGAGCCTATAGATGTTTTGTATTTTATGTTACTTTGAAGCGACATCTAGCGAAACGATTTGAAACTCTTAAAATTCATGACAAAGTAATGTTGTTATAACATATTATTATTGATATAATCCTCTAGATGTCGCTTATAAAAAATTTGCTTTTTCAATACGCAGATTTATGTTTAATTTATGGTGTTTTTTTATTTTGCAGAAAAACAGTACCTTTCGTCGTAATGATATTTTATTATATACCTTTTGTTTTTTATGTAAAAACTAGACTCAATTAAGTATTAATTTTTAACTTCAAAATCCATGGTTTTATAATCCCTTTCTATAAGTTTGCTATAATATTGTTCTATGTATAATCGTTCAGAGTTCGAGCATTTTTTAAAACATCTGTCAATCTTAATAATATTTTATGATATTCTAACAAGAGTACAAGAGCGCTCCTGAGTATTTAGATTTTTCAAAAATTGCTAAATCTTAATATGATTAATCAATGAACAATGCTACACTAATCTAAAAAAATTTTAATGGTAGTTTATGTTTATTCGTTTTAAAATTATTGAACATTTTTTGACTGGAAATGTGTGCTTTCATGTAAAAATGAAATCTTAATATAATTTACATAGTCACTAATATGAATAATATGAATATAATTAATTAAATAATAAAAAAAAGGATTTCAGTGTTTAATTATAAACCTTAATACATGAGTAACCGGGTGTAAATTAGTATACACTGTATAGGGGTCACTTGACATGCATCGCCACACCAGGAATGGTTTACGTGCGGCTATAGATGTTTCACATCAAAATATAAAAAATATCTTCACGCAATTCCCAATACAGGGGTAGACAGAGGTCAAGTCTAGACAATTATGTCCCTTTGACCCACCTTCCACCGAAGATATTTTCCGGACAACGTGACAGGTGGTGAGCCTATCGCTGCCTCAGTGTTGTTAACTTCAGTTGATAAATTAAACAGTTAAATGATTTCCTTTTTCCGTTGAATGCTTCTAATGTCATCCACCATAGAGTTTATAAATCAATGTGGTATAATAATACCCTGGTATATAAATTACCCTGATATTATTAACCCCGCTTCGGTGCCACCAGCTACGATCAGTAGGCTAGTACAATTGTCTATGAACTATGACAGCCTCACATACATTGCTCTGATCCCTAAGTAAGGAAGTAAAGCACGCTAGTTATTGAATGGGAAACAACGAAGGTTCCTTCAACACCCAGTACCGAGACAATGTAGAAAAGTGGTTTTCTATAATGACCATTCCGGGAATCGTACCCGTGACCCATGAGCTCGCGATATCTTGAAAACCTGCGTGTATACCACTCGTCCATGGATCTTCAATTGTAACGATTCATTCTGACTTTGCCGTGTGGTAACGGTGTAAGAATATTGCCACTCCCCGTCTTCCCGTGGGTATCTTTAGAGGCGACTAAGGGCCTATTCAACAGCCTTGAACATCGTTATAGCGACCGATAGATGGCGGGATAACCATCTCTAAAATTATCAGACTAATATAATCCGATACCAAAGTTGGGCGCGGAGTCGTGAGGTGTCTGATACTGCGATCGCCAATCCGCTTGCCAAGCGTGGCGAATATGGCAAATACTCAGCTGGTGATAGCACCGTACCATTCCATCTACTAAAGGAGGTTCTTTTTAAAACTTCGATAGCCCCGTGGCTTATTAATAGTTTCACACAATTAATCATACTGGGGCATACAGAGGTGTAGACAATTAAGTCGTTTCGACCCACTTTTCACCGAGCTTATTTGGGACAACGTGACAGGTGGTGAGCCTATCGCTGTCTTTATGTCAAGCCAACGATGAAATTCGTACATAAGTTTTGAAAAACAAACCCATTGGTACTCGGATCTCTTGACTCTAATTCCGATCACCCAACCACTCGGCTATCGTGACTCAACCAAATATTAATGACTAAAGTTAAAAGAAGATAGATAATATGTAACTCTGAACCCTTAACCTAATAGCCGAGATTGACCTACTTTAGATCTAATAGCCAAGGAGATTGAGTTCTGATTGAAGTTATTTTAGATTTCTACATAAAACTTAATCCCTTACTTAAAAGCAGAATTAACGTCGCGATCTACATGTGCTATCCTTTCTTTATTTCCTACTTTTTAACCCCGATGCTCCTCCCTATCTCTGTGAACGATTTAAATTTCTTGAACCTCGTGGAGTCCCATGCCGGACCATAAAATCACTACTCCTTAAGACACCCTCTCATTCTTCTAGTAGTAAGCTGAATCCTTTACTATAAAGGCGGTTAAGTAGTGGAACTCTCTCCCACATATTCGTGCTAGTCCATATCTAGACAATTTTCGAAAAGAGTAAAGAAGCACTCTTTAAATTATAATTATTTATATATATTTGTGAGATGAAATCGTTTTGTGTATGTATTTATGTATATGTATGTGTGTATATGGATATATGGAATATATGTATTTGTATGTATGTGTATGTAGGCATAGGTATAGAACATGTTTATCTAGAATATTATATCTTATTATTTTTAGTATACTTTATTTCGAGTTAGTTTTTACCTACTTGCATAAGTGTTAAGCTATATTTTCTCTTTCATCAAAGGTTTGCTGGAAGAGAACTCTTGTTAAGTGTTAAGCTATATTTTCTCTTTCATCAAAGGTTTGCTGGAAGAGAACTCTTGTTAAGTGTTAAGCTATATTTTCTCTTTCATCAAAGGTTTGCTGGAAGAGAACTCTTGTTAAGTGTTAAGCTATATTTTCTCTTTCATCAAAGGTTTGCTGGAAGAGAACTCTTGTTAAGTGTTAAGCTATATTTTCTCTTTCATCAAAGGTTTGCTGGAAGAGAACTCTTGTTAAGTGTTAAGCTATATTTTCTCTTTCATCAAAGGTTTGCTGGAAGAGAACTCTTGTTAAGTGTTAAGCTATATTTTCTCTTTCATCAAAGGTTTGCTGGAAGAGAACTCTTGTTAAGTGTTAAGCTATATTTTCTCTTTCATCAAAGGTTTGCTGGAAGAGAACTCTTGTTAAGTGTTAAGCTATATTTTCTCTTTCATCAAAGGTTTGCTGGAAGAGAACTCTTGTTAAGTGTTAAGCTATATTTTCTCTTTCATCAAAGGTTTGCTGGAAGAGAACTCTTGTTAAGTGTTAAGCTATATTTTCTCTTTCATCAAAGGTTTGCTGGAAGAGAACTCTTGTTAAGTGTTAAGCTATATTTTCTCTTTCATCAAAGGTTTGCTGGAAGAGAACTCTTGTTAAGTGTTAAGCTATATTTTCTCTTTCATCAAAGGTTTGCTGGAAGAGAACTCTTGTTAAGTGTTAAGCTATATTTTCTCTTTCATCAAAGGTTTGCTGGAAGAGAACTCTTGTTAAGTGTTAAGCTATATTTTCTCTTTCATCAAAGGTTTGCTGGAAGAGAACTCTTGTTAAGTGTTAAGCTATATTTTCTCTTTCATCAAAGGTTTGCTGGAAGAGAACTCTTGTTAAGTGTTAAGCTATATTTTCTCTTTCATCAAAGGTTTGCTGGAAGAGAACTCTTGTTAAGTGTTAAGCTATATTTTCTCTTTCATCAAAGGTTTGCTGGAAGAGAACTCTTGTTAAGTGTTAAGCTATATTTTCTCTTTCATCAAAGGTTTGCTGGAAGAGAACTCTTGTTAAGTGTTGGACATAAAGACGGAAACAGGCTACCTATCACGTTGTCTCAAAAATGTGGTCGGTGAAAGAAACGACTTAATTGTCTGGACCTCTGTGTACCCCAGCATTGGAAATAGCGAAAAAATAAAAATATAAAAAATATCTTCACGCAATTCCCAATACAGGGGTAGACAGAGGTCAAGTCTAGACAATTAAGTCGTTTCGACCCACTTTTCACCGAGCATATTTGGGACAACGTGACAGGTGGTGAGCCTATCGCTGTCTCAGTGTTGTTAACTTCAGTTGATAAATTAAACAGTTAAATGATTTCCTTTTTCCGTTGAATGCTTCTAATGTCATCCACCATAGAGCTTATAAATCAATGTGGTATAATAATACCCTGGTATATAAATTACCCTGATATTATTAACCCCGCTTCGGGTGCCACCAGCTACGATAGTAGGCTACTACAATTGTCTATGAACTATGACAGCCTCACATACATTGCTCTGATCCCTAAGTAAGGAAGTAAAGCACGCTAGTTATTGAATGGGGAAACAACGAAGGTTCCTTCAACACCCAGTACCGAGACAATGTAGAAAAAGTGGTTTTCTATAATGACCATTCCGGGAATCGTACCCGTGACCCATGAGCTCGCGATATCTTGAAAACCTGCGTGTATACCACTCGTCCATGGATCTTCAATTGTAACGATTCATTCTGACTTTGCCGTGTGGTAACGGTGTAAGAATATTGCCACTCCCCGTCTTCCCGTGGGTGTCGCAAGAGGCGAATAAAGGGACGTGCCCAGAATATCCCAATGGCCCTGATTATGGCAAATCCTCCCTTGGAAGAGGCTGTTATCTATCTTATGTATCTGTTCTGGCTTAAATAAGACAAAAATATTTTGTACCGATGTAGCTATTCCGCAGAAACCACATTAATTAGTTAAAGACGCGATAAGGTACGCCGAAGTACTTCAAGTCTATTGACTTGAAGTGTCCCGCGCTGTAAGGTGAAGTATTCAGCAGAACACCACCAAGTATCGATTCCAACTTGTTAGTTATTTTTCAATGCCAAGTACATACGTGTATACCGTCGAAGGCATTGTAGTTAAATCATCAAAAATAATACATACATAGGGACAACATCACGTACATTGCTCCGAACCCAAAGTAAGTAGCTAAAGCACGCGTGCTATGGACTCAGAAACAACGAAGCTACCACAAACACCAAGACCAGAGTCCACGTAGAGATCGTACATAAGTTTTGAAAAACAAACCCATTGGTACTCGGATCTCTTGACTCTAATTCCGATCACCCAACCACTCGGCTATCGTGACTCAACCAAATATTAATGACTAAAGTTAAAAGAAGATAGATAATATGTAACTCTGAACCCTTAACCTAATAGCCGAGGAGATTGACCTACTTTAGATCTAATAGCCAAGGAGATTGAGTTCTGATTGAAGTTATTTTAGATTTCTACATAAAACTTAATCCCTTACTTAAAAAGCAGAATTAACGTCGCGATCTACATGTGCTATCCTTTCTTTATTTCCTACTTTTTAACCCCGATGCTCCTCCCTATCTCTGTGAACGATTTAAATTTCTTGAACCTCGTGGAGTCCCATGCCGGACCATAAAATCACTACTCCTTAAGACACCCTCTCATTCTTCTAGTAGTAAGCTGAATCCTTTACTATAAAGGCGGTTAAGTAGTGGAACTCTCTCCCACATATTCGTGCTAGTCCATATCTAGACAATTTTCGAAAAAGAGTAAAGAAGCACTCTTTAGAATTATAATTATTTTATATATATTTGTGAGATGAAATCGTTTTGTGTATGTATTTATGTATATGTATGTGTATATATGGATATATGGAATATATGTATTTGTATGTATGTGTATGTAGGCATAGGTATAAGAACATGTTTATCTAGAATATTATATCTTATTATTTTTTAGTATACTTTATTTCGAGTTAGTTTTTTACCTACTTGCATAAGTGTTAAGCTATATTTTCTCTTTCATCAAAGGTTTGCTGGAAGAGAACTCTTGTTAAGTGTTAAGCTCGCCTCTGTACATTTTATTACATAAATTTTACTGTATATTTCTTCTAATGTGTACAATAAAGAATAAAGAATTATTCGTTCCATCTTCTGCCTATCCAATATTGCCCATCCTACTTTGAAACAAAAACAAAAATAAATAAATCAGATCCACATACATATATAGATACACGGATATGGATAACGTCACATACATTTCTCCGATCTCAAAGTAAGTAGCTAAAGCACGCGTGCTATGGACTCAGAAACAACGAAGCTACCACAAACACCAAGACCAGAGTCCACGTAGAGATCGTACATAAGTTTTGAAAAACAAACCCATTGGTACTCGGATCTCTTGACTCTAATTCCGATCACCCAACCACTCGGCTATCGTGACTCAACCAAATATTAATGACTAAAGTTAAAAGAAGATAGATAATATGTAACTCTGAACCCTTAACCTAATAGCCGA
Organism: Sericinus montela; assembly: GCA_029286605.1. Classification (NCBI taxonomy): domain Eukaryota; kingdom Metazoa; phylum Arthropoda; class Insecta; order Lepidoptera; family Papilionidae; genus Sericinus; species Sericinus montela. Next base: position 7,519 of record JAGSMR010001060.1, read on the forward strand.
GGAGATTGACCTACTTTAGATCTAATAGCCAAGGAGATTGAGTTCTGATTGAAGTTATTTTAGATTTCTACATAAAACTTAATCCCTTACTTAAAAAGCAGAATTAACGTCGCGATCTACATGTGCTATCCTTTCTTTATTTCCTACTTTTTAACCCTGATGCTCCTCCCTATCTCTGTGAACGATTTAAATTTCTTGAACCTCGTGGAGTCCCATGCCGGACCATAAAATCACTACTCCTTAAGACACCCTCTCATTCTTCTAGTAGTAAGCTGAATCCTTTACTATAAAGGCGGTTAAGTAGTGGAACTCTCTCCCACATATTCGTGCTAGTCCATATCTAGACAATTTTCGAAAAAGAGTAAAGAAGCACTCTTTAGAATTATAATTATTTTATATATATTTGTGAGATGAAATCGTTTTGTGTATGTATTTATGTATATGTATGTGTGTATATGGATATATGGAATATATGTATTTGTATGTATGTGTATGTAGGCATAGGTATAAGAACATGTTTATCTAGAATATTATATCTTATTATTTTTTAGTATACTTTATTTCGAGTTAGTTTTTTACCTACTTGCATAAGTGTTAAGCTATATTTTCTCTTTCATCAAAGGTTTGCTGGAAGAGAACTCTTGTTAAGTGTTAAGCTCGCCTCTGTACATTTTATTACATAAATTTTACTGTATATTTCTTCTAATGTGTACAATAAAGAATAAAGAATTATTCGTTCCATCTTCTGCCTATCCAATATTGCCCATCCTACTTTGAAACAAAAACAAAAATAAATAAATCAGATCCACATACATATATAGATACACGGATATGGATAACGTCACATACATTTCTCCGATCTCAAAGTAAGTAGCTAAAGCATGCGTTATGCAATCGGAAACAACGAACGCATAGTAATGAAGTTGTTACGGCACTTGTATATGCATTTTAGTAATTAATTTATCATCAAAATGTTCACAACAGCTGTTAGATAATTAATTGCAAACATTTTAATTACAGTTAAGCGTAGATTCAGTGAATTTATTCAATTAGAAATTAAGATGCAATACTATACTCTCTTTATAATCTGTAAATACAGAATTTATAGAAAAAAATATAAACTTTTTCAATTGTATAATCTGTATATCTTCGTTAAGTTTAAAAAAATATATTATTGTAAAATATTTTATACACATATACTAATCAATGTATATTTATATTAAACAAATATATGATCGTGTTAAAAAGCAACATATTTATATCAATTTTTGATATTAATTTACACATGTGCTATATTTTATATCAAGTATCGTAATTATGAGATATTTTTGTGTCTCGTCTATTTTGAAGTGTCAAGTAAGAGTTCCCTTTACTAAAAAAATATTTATTTTGCCGCCAAAAAGACGCAAAGATAATTATATGAAAAAGTTGGCCCTGTTTCGTTCTAGGCCAGTTCAGTTCTGTTATTCCGAGAAAATGTATCCTATATGTAAACTAGGTTATAAACAAGATGTATGCTAAATTTCATTCATATCGGTGCAGCCGTTTTTGCGTGATTTGACAAACAAAGTTTCACCTATGTAATGTTAAGGAGTATATGTACGGATCCAAGTCTTCCTGGTGGCAAAATATATACAAAGTAACAACGGTTTTATAACATAATTAAAGTGTAATATTTGTAAACATTTTACTTTATACTGAACAACTTTATAAGAATATTGTGTAGTGAAGTAAATAATATGTAGTAAGTATTTATGAAATCAGCAATAAAACTAAAACTATCAACTTTTTAGGTAAGTTTTCATTTGTTCTTACCTTGCATCTGTTCTAATTAACTCGCGGCTTTGCCCGCATTTTGACATAACAGGGGACCCTAATTTTTATCCTAAAATAATAGTAGCCTATGTTACTCCTTATAACATCTGCTATCTGCCAGTGAAAGTCCCGTTAAAGTTGGTCCAGCCGTTCCAGAGAACGGGCCGAAGAAACAGAGAGAGAGAGAGACAAAAATTTGAATGTTAGTACCGTGTATACTTTCCATATATTTCCGTGTGTCTTTCGCAGTGTGATAACGGTGTAAGAATATTGCCACTCCCCGTCTTCCCGTGGGTATCTTTAGAGGCGACTAAGGGCCAATTCAACAGCCTTGAACATCGTTATAGCGACCGATAGATGGCGGGATAACCATCTCTAAAATTATCAGGCTAATATAATCCGATACCAAAGTTGGGCGCGGAGTCGTGAGGTGTCTGATACAGCGATCGCCAATCCGCTTGCCAAGTGTGGCGAATATGGCAAATACTCAGCTGGTGATAGCACCGTACCATTCCATCTACTAAAAGGAGGTTCTTTTTAAAACTTCGATAGCCCATGGCTTATTAATAGTTTTCACACAATTAATCATACTGGGGCATACAGAGGTGTAGACAATTAAGTCGTTTCGACCCACTTTTCACCGAGCTTATTTGGGACAACGTGACAGGTGGTGAGCCTATCGCTGTCTCAGTGTTGTTAACTTCAGTTGATAAATTAAACAGTTAAATGATTTCCTTTTTCCGTTGAATGCTTCTAATGTCATCCACCATAGAGCTTATAAATCAATGTGGTATAATAATACCCTGGTATATAAATTACCCTGATATTATTAACCCCGCTTCGGGTGCCACCAGCTACGATAGTAGGCTACTACAATTGTCTATGAACTATGACAGCCTCACATACATTGCTCTGATCCCTAAGTAAGGAAGTAAAGCACGCTAGTTATTGAATGGGGAAACAACGAAGGTTCCTTCAACACCCAGTACCGAGACAATGTAGAAAAAGTGGTTTTCTATAATGACCATTCCGGGAATCGTACCCGTGACCCATGAGCTCGCGATATCTTGAAAACCTGCGTGTATACCACTCGTCCATGGATCTTCAATTGTAACGATTCATTCTGACTTTGCCGTGTGGTAACGGTGTAAGAATATTGCCACTCCCCGTCTTCCCGTGGGTATCTTTAGAGGCGACTAAGGGCCAATTCAACAGCCTTGAACATCGTTATAGCGACCGATAGATGGCGGGATAACCATCTCTAAAATTATCAGGCTAATATAATCCGATACCAAAGTTGGGCGCGGAGTCGTGAGGTGTCTGATACTGCGATCGCCAATCCGCTTGCCAAGTGTGGCGAATATGGCAAATACTCAGCTGGTGATAGCACCGTACCATTCCATCTACTAAAAGGAGGTTCTTTTTAAAACTTCGATAGCCCATGGCTTATTAATAGTTTTCACACAATTAATCATACTGGGGCATACAGAGGTGTAGACAATTAAGTCGTTTCGACCCACTTTTCACCGAGCTTATTTGGGACAACGTGACAGGTGGTGAGCCTATCGCTGTCTCAGTGTTGTTAACTTCAGTTGATAAATTAAACAGTTAAATGATTTCCTTTTTCCGTTGAATGCTTCTAATGTCATCCACCATAGAGCTTATAAATCAATGTGGTATAATAATACCCTGGTATATAAATTACCCTGATATTATTAACCCCGCTTCGGGTGCCACCAGCTACGATAGTAGGCTACTACAATTGTCTATGAACTATGACAGCCTCACATACATTGCTCTGATCCCTAAGTAAGGAAGTAAAGCACGCTAGTTATTGAATGGGGAAACAACGAAGGTTCCTTCAACACCCAGTACCGAGACAATGTAGAAAAAGTGGTTTTCTATAATGACCATTCCGGGAATCGTACCCGTGACCCATGAGCTCGCGATATCTTGAAAACCTGCGTGTATACCACTCGTCCATGGATCTTCAATTGCAACGATTCATTCTGACTTTGCCGTGTGGTAACGGTGTAAGAATGTTGCAACTCCCTTTGTTCCCGTGGGTGTCGCAAGAGGCGAATAAAGGGACGTGCCCAGAATATCCCAATGGCCCCGATTATGGCAAATCCTCCCCTTGGAAGAGGCTGTTATCTATCTTATGTATCTGTTCTGGCTTAAATAAGACAAAAATATTTTGTACCGATGTAGCTATTCCGCAGAAACCACATTAATTAGTTAAAGACGCGATAAGGTACGCCGAAGTACTTCAAGTCTATTGACTTGAAGTGTCCCGCGCTGTAAGGTGAAGTATTCAGCAGAACACCACCAAGTATCGATTCCAACTTGTTAGTTATTTTTCAATGCCAAGTACATACGTGTATACCGTCGAAGGCATTGTAGTTAAATCATCAAAAAATAATACATACATAGGGACAACATCACGTACATTGCTCCGAACCCAAAGTAAGTAGCTAAAGCACGCGTGCTATGGACTCAGAAACAACGAAGCTACCACAAACACCAAGACCAGAGTCCACGTAGAGAGATCGTACATAAGTTTTGAAAAACAAACCCATTGGTACTCGGATCTCTTGACTCTAATTCCGATCACCCAACCACTCGGCTATCGTGACTCAACCAAATATTAATGACTAAAGTTAAAAAGAAGATAGATAATATGTAACTCTGAACCCTTAACCTAATAGCCGAGGAGATTGACCTACTTTAGATCTAATAGCCAAGGAGATTGAGTTCTGATTGAAGTTATTTTAGATTTCTACATAAAACTTAATCCCTTACTTAAAAAGCAGAATTAACGTCGCGATCTACATGTGCTATCCTTTCTTTATTTCCTACTTTTTAACCCCGATGCTCCTCCCTATCTCTGTGAACGATTTAAATTTCTTGAACCTCGTGGAGTCCCATGCCGGACCATAAAATCACTACTCCTTAAGACACCCTCTCATTCTTCTAGTAGTAAGCTGAATCCTTTACTATAAAGGCGGTTAAGTAGTGGAACTCTCTCCCACATATTCGTGCTAGTCCATATCTAGACAATTTTCGAAAAAGAGTAAAGAAGCACTCTTTAGAATTATAATTATTTTATATATATTTGTGAGATGAAATCGTTTTGTGTATGTATTTATGTATATGTATGTGTATGTAGGCATAGGTATAAGAACATGTTTATCTAGAATATTATATCTTATTATTTTTAGTATACTTTATTTCGAGTTAGTTTTTACCTACTTGCATAAGTGTTAAGCTATATTTTCTCTTTCATCAAGGTTTGCTGGAAGAGAACTCTTGTTTAAGTGTTAAGCTATATTTTCTCTTTCATCAAGGTTTGCTGGAAGAGAACTCTTGTTTAAGTGTTAAGCTCGCCTCTGTACATTTTATTACATAAATTTTACTGTATATTTCTTCTAATGTGTACAATAAAGAATAAAGAATTATTCGTTCCATCTTCTGCCTATCCAATATTGCCCATCCTACTTTGAAACAAAAACAAAAATAAATAAATCAGATCCACATACATATATAGATACACGGATATGGATAACGTCACATACATTTCTCCGATCTCAAAGTAAGTAGCTAAAGCACGCGTGCTATGGACTCAGAAACAACGAAGCTACCACAAACACCAAGACCAGAGTCCACGTAGAGATCGTACATAAGTTTTGAAAAACAAACCCATTGGTACTCGGATCTCTTGACTCTAATTCCGATCACCCAACCACTCGGCTATCGTGACTCAACCAAATATTAATGACTAAAGTTAAAAGAAGATAGATAATATGTAACTCTGAACCCTTAACCTAATAGCCGAGGAGATTGACCTACTTTAGATCTAATAGCCAAGGAGATTGAGTTCTGATTGAAGTTATTTTAGATTTCTACATAAAACTTAATCCCTTACTTAAAAAGCAGAATTAACGTCGCGATCTACATGTGCTATCCTTTCTTTATTTCCTACTTTTTAACCCTGATGCTCCTCCCTATCTCTGTGAACGCTTTAAATTTCTTGAACCTCGTGGAGTCCCATGCCGGACCATAAAATCACTACTCCTTAAGACACCCTCTCATTCTTCTGGTAGTAAGCTGAATCCTTTACTATAAAGGCGGTTAAGTAGTGGAACTCTCTCCCACATATTCGTGCTAGTCCATATCTAGACAATTTTCGAAAAAGAGTAAAGAAGCACTCTTTAGAATTATAATTATTTTATATATATTTGTGAGATGAAATCGTTTAGTGTATGTATTTATGTATATGTATGTGTATGTAGGCATAGGTATAAGAACATGTTTATCTAGAATATTATATCTTATTATTTTTTAGTATACTTTATTTCGAGTTAGTTTTTTACCTACTTGCATAAGTGTTAAGCTATATTTTCTCTTTCATCAAAGGTTTGCTGGAAGAGAACTCTTGTTTAAGTGTTAAGCTCGCCTCTGTACATTTTTATTACATAAATTTTACTGTATATTTCTTCTAATGTGTACAATAAAGAATAAAGAATTATTCGTTCCATCTTCTGCCTATCCAATATTGCCCATCCTACTTTGAAACAAAAACAAAAAATAAATAAATCAGATCCACATACATATATAGATACACGGATATGGATAACGTCACATACATTACTCCAATCTCAAAGTAAGTAGCTAAAGCATGCGTTATGCAATTGGAAACAACGAAGCTACCACAAACACCCAGACCAGAGTCCACGTAGAGAGATCGTACATAAGTTTTGAAAAACAAACCCATTGGTACTCGGATCTCTTGACTCTAATTCCGATCACCCAACCACTCGGCTATCGTGACTCAACCAAATATTAATGACTAAAGTTAAAAAGAAGATAGATAATATGTAACTCTGAACCCTTAACCTAATAGCCGAGGAGATTGACCTACTTTAGATCTAATAGCCAAGGAGATTGAGTTCTGATTGAAGTTATTTTAGATTTCTACATAAAACTTAATCCCTTACTTAAAAAGCAGAATTAACGTCGCGATCTACATGTGCTATCCTTTCTTTATTTCCTACTTTTTAACCCTGATGCTCCTCCCTATCTCTGTGAACGTTTTAAATTTCTTGAACCTCGTGGAGTCCCATGCCGGACCATAAAATCACTACTCCTTAAGACACCCTCTCATTCTTCTAGTAGTAAGCTGAATCCTTTACTATAAAGGCGGTTAAGTAGTGGAACTCTCTCCCACATATTCGTGCTAGTCCATATCTAGACAATTTTCGAAAAAGAGTAAAGAAGCACTCTTTAGAATTATAATTATTTTATATATATTTGTGAGATGAAATCGTTTTGTGTATGTATTTATGTATATGTATGTGTGTATATGGATATATGGAATATATGTATTTGTATGTATGTGTATGTAGGCATAGGTATAAGAACATGTTTATCTAGAATATTATATCTTATTATTTTTTAGTATACTTTATTTCGAGTTAGTTTTTTACCTACTTGCATAAGTGTTAAGCTATATTTTCTCTTTCATCAAAGGTTTGCTGGAAGAGAACTCTTGTTTAAGTGTTAAGCTCGCCTCTGTACATTTTTATTACATAAATTTTACTGTATATTTCTTCTAATGTGTACAATAAAGAATAAAGAATTATTCGTTCCATCTTCTGCCTATCCAATATTGCCCATCCTACTTTGAAACAAAAACAAAAAATAAATAAATCAGATCCACATACATATATAGATACACGGATATGGATAACGTCACATACATTTCTCCGATCTCAAAGTAAGTAGCTAAAGCATGCGTTATGCAATCGGAAACAACGAACGCATAGTAATGAAGTTGTTACGGCACTTGTATATGCATTTTAGTAATTAATTTATCATCAAAATGTTCACAACAGCTGTTAGATAATTAATTGCAAACATTTTAATTACAGTTAAGCGTAGATTCAGTGAATTTATTCAATTAGAAATTAAGATGCAATACTATACTCTCTTTATAATCTGTAAATACAGAATTTATAGAAAAAAATATCAACTTTTTCAATTGTATAATCTGTATATCTTCGTTAAGTTTAAAAAAATATATTATTGTAAAATATTTTATACACATATACTAATCAATGTATATTTATATTAAACAAATATATGATCGTGTTAAAAAGCAACATATTTATATCAATTTTTGATATTAATTTACACATGTGCTATATTTTATATCAAGTATCGTAATTATGAGATATTTTTGTGTCTCGTCTATTTTGAAGTGTCAAGTAAGAGTTCCTTTACTAAAAAATATTTATTTTGCCGCCAAAAAGACGCAAAGATAATTATATGAAAAGTTGGCCCTGTTTCGTTCTAGGCCAGTTCAGTTCTGTTATTCCGAGAAAATGTATCCTATATGTAAACTAGGTTATAAACAAGATGTATGCTAAATTTCATTCATATCGGTGCAGCCGTTTTTGCGTGATTTGACAAACAAAGTTTCACCTATGTAATGTTAAGGAGTATATGTACGGATCCAAGTCTTCCTGGTGGCAAAATATATACAAAGTAACAACGGTTTTATAACATAATTAAAGTGTAATATTTGTAAACATTTTACTTTATACTGAACAACTTTATAAGAATATTGTGTAGTGAAGTAAATAATATGTAGTAAGTATTTATGAAATCAGCAATAAAACTAAAACTATCAACTTTTTAGGTAAGTTTTCATTTGTTCTTACCTTGCATCTGTTCTAATTAACTCGCGGCTTTGCCCGCATTTTGACACTTAACGGGGGACCCTAATTTTTATCCTAAAATAATAGTAGCCTATGTTACTCCTTATAACATCTGCTATCTGCCAGTGAAAGTCCCGTTAAAGTTGGTCCAGCCGTTCCAGAGAACGGGCCGAAGAAACAGAGAGAGAGAGAGACAAAAATTTGAATGTTAGTACCGTGTATACTTTCCATATATTTCCGTGTGTCTTTCGCAGTGTGATAACGGTGTAAGAATATTGCCACTCCCCGTCTTCCCGTGGGTATCTTTAGAGGCGACTAAGGGCCAATTCAACAGCCTTGAACATCGTTATAGCGACCGATAGATGGCGGGATAAACATCTCTAAAAATTATCAGGCTAATATAATCCGATACCAAAGTTGGGCGCGGAGTCGTGAGGTGTCTGATACAGCGATCGCCAATCCGCTTGCCAAGTGTGGCGAATATGGCAAATACTCAGCTGGTGATAGCACCGTACCATTCCATCTACTAAAAGGAGGTTCTTTTTTAAAACTTCGATAGCCCCATGGCTTATTAATAGTTTTCACACAATTAATCATACTGGGGCATACAGAGGTGTAGACAATTAAGTCGTTTCGACCCACTTTTCACCGAGCTTATTTGGGACAACGTGACAGGTGGTGAGCCTATCGCTGTCTCAGTGTTGTTAACTTCAGTTGATAAATTAAACAGTTAAATGATTTCCTTTTTCCGTTGAATGCTTCTAATGTCATCCACCATAGAGCTTATAAATCAATGTGGTATAATAATACCCTGGTATATAAATTACCCTGATATTATTAACCCCGCTTCGGGTGCCACCAGCTACGATAGTAGGCTACTACAATTGTCTATGAACTATGACAGCCTCACATACATTGCTCTGATCCCTAAGTAAGGAAGTAAAGCACGCTAGTTATTGAATGGGGAAACAACGAAGGTTCCTTCAACACCCAGTACCGAGACAATGTAGAAAAGTGGTTTTCTATAATGACCATTCCGGGAATCGTACCCGTGACCCATGAGCTCGCGATATCTTGAAAACCTGCGTGTATACCACTCGTCCATGGATCTTCAATTGTAACGATTCATTCTGACTTTGCCGTGTGGTAACGGTGTAAGAATATTGCCACTCCCCGTCTTCCCGTGGGTATCTTTAGAGGCGACTAAGGGCCAATTCAACAGCCTTGAACATCGTTATAGCGACCGATAGATGGCGGGATAAACATCTCTAAAAATTATCAGGCTAATATAATCCGATACCAAAGTTGGGCGCGGAGTCGTGAGGTGTCTGATACAGCGATCGCCAATCCGCTTGCCAAGTGTGGCGAATATGGCAAATACTCAGCTGGTGATAGCACCGTACCATTCCATCTACTAAAAGGAGGTTCTTTTTTAAAACTTCGATAGCCCCATGGCTTATTAATAGTTTTCACACAATTAATCATACTGGGGCATACAGAGGTGTAGACAATTAAGTCGTTTCGACCCACTTTTCACCGAGCTTATTTGGGACAACGTGACAGGTGGTGAGCCTATCGCTGTCTCAGTGTTGTTAACTTCAGTTGATAAATTAAACAGTTAAATGATTTCCTTTTTCCGTTGAATGCTTCTAATGTCATCCACCATAGAGCTTATAAATCAATGTGGTATAATAATACCCTGGTATATAAATTACCCTGATATTATTAACCCCGCTTCGGGTGCCACCAGCTACGATAGTAGGCTACTACAATTGTCTATGAACTATGACAGCCTCACATACATTGCTCTGATCCCTAAGTAAGGAAGTAAAGCACGCTAGTTATTGAATGGGGAAACAACGAAGGTTCCTTCAACACCCAGTACCGAGACAATGTAGAAAAGTGGTTTTCTATAATGACCATTCCGGGAATCGTACCCGTGACCCATGAGCTCGCGATATCTTGAAAACCTGCGTGTATACCACTCGTCCATGGATCTTCAATTGTAACGATTCATTCTGACTTTGCCGTGTGGTAACGGTGTAAGAATATTGCCACTCCCCGTCTTCCCGTGGGTATCTTTAGAGGCGACTAAGGGCCAATTCAACAGCCTTGAACATCGTTATAGCGACCGATAGATGGCGGGATAACCATCTCTAAAAATTATCAGGCTAATATAATCCGATACCAAAGTTGGGC
>JAGSMR010001061.1:0-2500 GCA_029286605.1 Sericinus montela
GGAAAAGGTATTAGCTAATAGTTCAGTTGATTGAGTTGGGTTGGGATTGGGTTGGGTTGGGTTGGGTTAGGTTAGGTTGGAAGTTGGGTTGGGTTCAGGTTGGGTTGGATTTAGGTTGGAGTTGGGTTGGGATTGCAGGTTGGGTTAGGTTGCAGGTTGGGTTGGGTTCCAGGTTGGGTTGGGTTAGGTTAGGTTGGGTTGGGTTCCAGGTTGGGTTGGGTTCAGGTTGGGTTGGGTTGGAGTTGGGTTGGGTTCCAGGTTGGGTTGGGTTGGGTTAGGTTGGATTGGGTTGGGATTGCAGGTTGGGTTGGGTTCAGGTTGGGTTGGATTGGGTTGGGTTGATTGGGTTGGGATTGGGTTGGGTTACAGGTTGGGTTGGGTTCAGGTTGGGTTGGGTTGCAGGTTGGGTTGGATTGGGTTGGGTTGGGTTGGGTTGGGTTAGGTTAGGTTAGGTTGGGTTAGGTTGGGTTAGGTTGGGTTGGGATTGCAGGTTGGGTTGGGTTCCAGGTTGGGTTGGAAGTTGGGTTGGGTTCCAGGTTGGGTTGGGTTAAGGTTGGGTTAGGTTGGTTGGGTTAGGTTGGGTTGGGATTGCAGGTTGGGTTGGGATTTAGGTTAGGTTGGGATTTAGGTTAGGTTGGAAGTTGGGTTGGGTTCCAGGTTGGGTTGGATTGGGTTGGGTTAAGGTTGGGTTGGGTTCAGGTTGGGTTGGAGTTGGGATTTAGGTTGGGTTAGGTTAGGTTGGGTTGGGTTAGGTTAGGTTGGGTTGGGTTAGGTTAGGTTGGGTTAGGTTGGGTTGGGATGGGTTGGGTTGGGTTGGGTTAGGTTAGGTTGGGTTAGGTTAGGTTAGGTTGGGATTGGGTTAGGTTGGGTTAGGTTGGGATTTAGGTTGGGTTGGGTTGGGTTGGGTTGGGTTGGGTTGGGTTGGGTTGGGTTGAGTTGGGTTAGGTTAGGTTGGGTTGGGTTAGGTTGGGTTGGGTTGGGTTGGGTTGGGTTAGGTTAGGTTGGGTTGAGTTGGGTTAGGTTGGGTTGGGTTAGGTTGGGTTGAGTTAGGTTGGGTTGGGTTGGGATTGGGTTAGGTTGGGATTTAGGTTGGGTTAGGTTGGGTTGGGTTGGGTTGGAGTTGGAGTTGGGTTGGGTTAGGTTGGGTTAGGTTAGGTTAGGTTGGGTTAGGTTGGAGTTGGGTTGGGTTGGGTTGGGTTGGAGTTGGGTTGGGTTGGGTTGGGTTGGGATTGGAGTTGGGTTGGGTTGGGTTAGGTTGGGTTGGAGTTGGGTTGGGTTGGAGTTGGGTTAGGTTAGGTTAGGTTAGGTTGGGTTAGGTTAGGTTGGGTTAGGTTGGGTTAGGTTGGGTTGGGTTGGGTTAGGTTAGGTTAGGTTAGGTTGGGTTGGGTTAGGTTGGGATTGGGTTAGGTTGGGTTGGAGTTGGGTTGGGTTGGGTTAGGTTGGGTTGGGTTGGGTTGGGTTGGGTTAGGTTAGGTTGGGTTGGGTTGGGTTGGGTTGGGTTGGGTTGGGTTGGGTTGGGTTGGGTTGGGTTAGGTTGGGTTGGGTTGGGTTGGGTTGGGTTGGGTTGGGACAGGTTGGGTTGGGTTGGGTTAGGTTGGGTTGGGTTAGGTTAGGTTAGGTTAGGTTGGGTTGGGTTGGGTTGGGTTGGGATTGGGATTTGGGTTGGGTTGGGTTGGGTTGAGTTAGGTTGGGTTGGGTTGGGTTGGGTTGGGTTGGGTTGGGTTAGGTTGGAGTTGGGTTGGGTTGGGTTAGGTTGGGTTGGGTTGGGTTGGGTTGGGTTGGGTTGGGATTTAGGTTAGGTTGGGTTGGGATTGGGTTGGGTTAGGTTGGGTTGGGTTGGGATTGGGTTGGGTTGGGTTGGGTTGGGTTGGGTTGGGTTGAGTTGGGTTGGGTTAGGTTGGGTTAGGTTGGAAGTTGGGTTGGGTTCAGGTTGGGTTGGGTTGGGATTGGGTTGGGTTGGGTTGGGTTGGAGTTGGGTTGGGTTGGGTTGGGTTGGGTTGGGTTGGGTTGGGTTGGGTTGGGTTGGGTTGGGTTGGGTTGGGTTGGGTTGGGTTGGGTTGGGTTGGGTTGGGTTGGGTTGGGTTGGGTTGGAGTTGGGTTGGGTTGGGTTGGGTTGGGTTGGGTTAGGTTGGGTTGGGTTGGGTTGGAGTTGGGTTGGGTTGGGATTGCAGGTTGGGTTAGGTTAAGGTTGGGTTGGGTTAGGTTGGGTTGGGTTGGGTTGGGTTGGGTTGGGTTGGGTTAGGTTGGGTTGGGTTGGGTTAGGTTAGGTTAGGTTGGGTTGGGTTGGAGTTGGGTTGGGTTGGGTTAGGTTAGGTTGGGTTGGAGTTGGGTTGGGTTAGGTTGGAGTTGGAGGTTGGGTTAGGTTGGGTTGGGTTGGGTTGGGTTAGGTTGGGTTGGGTTGGGTTGAGGTTGGGTTGGGTTGGATTGGGTTGGGTTGGGTTGGAGGTTGGGATTGGGATTTGGGTTGGGTTGGAGTTGGGTTGGGTTGGGTTGGGTTGGG
>JAGSMR010001061.1:5000-11998 GCA_029286605.1 Sericinus montela
GGGTTGGGTTGGGTTGGGTTGGGTTGGGTTGGGTTGGGTTGGGTTGGGTTGGGTTGGGTTGGGTTGGGTTGGGTTGGGTTGGGTTGGGTTGGGTTGGGTTGGGTTGGGTTGGGTTGGGTTGGGTTGGGTTGGGTTGGGTTGGGTTGGGTTGGGTTGGGTTGGGTTGGGTTGGGTTGGGTTGGGTTGGGTTGGGTTGGGTTGGGTTGGGTTGGGTTGGGTTGGGTTGGGTTGGGTTGGGTTGGGTTGGGTTGGGTTGGGTTGGGTTGGGTTGGGTTGGGTTGGGTTGGGTTGGGTTGGGTTGGGTTGGGTTGGGTTGGGTTGGGTTGGGTTGGGTTGGGTTGGGTTGGGTTGGGTTGGGTTGGGTTGGGTTGGGTTGGGTTGGGTTGGGTTGGGTTGGGTTGGGTTGGGTTGGGTTGGGTTGGGTTGGGTTGGGTTGGGTTGGGTTGGGTTGGGTTGGGTTGGGTTGGGTTGGGTTGGGTTGGGTTGGGTTGGGTTGGGTTGGGTTGGGTTGGGTTGGGTTGGGTTGGGTTGGGTTGGGTTGGGTTGGGTTGGGTTGGGTTGGGTTGGGTTGGGTTGGGTTGGGTTGGGTTGGGTTGGGTTGGGTTGGGTTGGGTTGGGTTGGGTTGGGTTGGGTTGGGTTGGGTTGGGTCAGCCAGGCCAGGCCAGGCCAGGCCAGCCAGCCGTGCCAGGCCAGGCCGTGCCAGCCAGCCAGGCCAGGCCAGGCCAGGCCAGGCCAGGCCAGGCCAGCCGCCAGGCCAGGCTGCGCTGTGCCAGGCCAGGCCAGGCCAGGTCAGGCCAGGCCAGCCAGGCCAGCCAGGCCAGGCCAGGCCAGGCCAGCCAGGCCAGGCCAGGCCAGGCCAGCCAGGCCAGGCCAGGCCAGCCAGGCCAGGCCAGCCAGGCCAGGCCAGCTCAGGCCAGGCCAGGCCAGGCCAGGCCAGGCCAGGCCAGGCCAGCCAGGCCAGGCCAGCCAGGCCAGCCAGCTGTGCCAGCCAGGCCAGCTGTGTCAGGCCAGCCAGGCCAGGCCAGCCAGGCCAGGCCGTGTCAGGCCAGGCCAGGCCAGGCCAGGCCAGGCCAGGCCAGGCCAGGCTGCGCCAGCCAGGCCAGCTGTGTCAGGCCAGGCCAGGCCAGGCCAGGCCAGGCCAGGCCAGGCCAGGCCAGCCAGGCCGTGCCAGGCCAGGCCAGGCCAGGCCAGGCCAGGCCAGGCCAGGCCAGCTGTGTCAGGCCAGGCCAGGCTCAGGCCAGGCCAGGCTTGTGCCAGGCCAGGCCAGGCCAGGCCAGGCCAGGCCAGGCCAGGCCAGCCAGCTGCGCCAGGCCAGGCCAGGCCAGGCCAGGCCAGGCCAGGCCAGCCAGGCCAGGCCAGCCAGGCCAGCCAGCCAGGCCAGCCAGGCCAGGCCAGCCAGCCAGCCAGGCCGTGCCAGGCCAGGCCAGGCCAGGCCAGGCCAGGCCAGTGCCAGGCCAGGCCAGGCCAGGCCAGGCCAGGCCAGCCAGGCCAGGCTGCGCTGCGCTGCGCCAGGCCAGCCAGCCAGCCAGGCCACAGGCCAGGCCAGCCAGGTCAGGCCAGGCCAGGCCAGGTCAGGCCAGGCCAGGCTGTGCCAGGCCAGCTGCGCCAGGCCAGGCCAGCCAGGCCAGGCCAGGCCAGCCAGGCCAGCCAGGCCAGCCAGGCCAGCCAGCCAGCCAGGCCAGGCCAGGCCAGGCCAGGCCAGGCCAGGCCAGGCCAGGCCAGGCCAGGTCAGCCAGGCCAGCCAGCCAGGCCAGGCCAGCCTGTGCCAGGCCAGGCCAGGCCGTGTCAGGCCAGGCCAGTTGTGCCAGGCCAGGCCAGGCCAGGCCAGGCCAGCCAGGCCAGGCCAGGCCAGGCCAGCCAGGCCAGCCAGGCCAGGCCACAGGCCAGGCCAGGCCAGCCAGCCAGCTGCGCCAGGCCAGGCCAGCCAGGCCAGGCCGGTGTCAGGCCAGCCAGGCCAGGCCAGGCCAGCCAGCCAGGCCAGCCAGTCAGGCCAGGCCAGGCCAGGCCAGGCCAGGCCAGGCCAGGCCAGGCCAGCCGGTGCCAGGCCAGGCCAGGCCAGGCCAGTTGTGCCAGGCCAGGCTTCAGGCCAGGCCAGTCAGGCCAGGCCAGGCCAGGCCAGCCAGGCCAGGCCAGGCCAGGCCAGGCCAGGCCAGGCCAGGCCAGGCCAGGCCAGGCCAGGCCAGGCCAGGCCAGGCCAGGCCAGTCAGGCCAGGCCAGGCCAGGCCAGGCCAGGCCAGCCAGGCCAGGCCAGGCCAGCCAGGCTGCGCCAGCCAGCCAGCCAGCCAGCCAGGCCACAGGCCAGGCCAGGCCAGGCCAGGCCAGGCCAGGTCAGGCCAGCCAGGCCAGGCCGGTGCCAGGCCAGGCCAGGCCAGGCCAGGCCGCCAGCCAGGCCAGGCCAGGCCAGGCCAGGCCAGCCAGGCCAGGCCAGCCAGGCCAGGCCAGGCCAGGCCAGGCCAGGCCAGGCCAGGCCAGGCCAGGCCAGGCCAGTCAGGCCAGGCCAGGCCAGGCCAGGCCAGGCCAGCCAGGCCAGGCCAGGCCAGCCAGGCTGCGCCAGCCAGCCAGCCAGCCAGCCAGGCCACAGGCCAGGCCAGGCCAGGCCAGGCCAGGCCAGGTCAGGCCAGCCAGGCCAGGCCGGTGCCAGGCCAGGCCAGGCCAGGCCAGGCCGCCAGCCAGGCCAGGCCAGGCCAGGCCAGGCCAGCCAGGCCAGGCCAGCCAGGCCAGGCCAGGCCAGGCCAGGCCAGGCCAGGCCAGGCCAGGCCAGGCCAGGCCAGCTCAGGCCAGGCCAGGCCAGGCCAGCCAGGCCAGGCCAGGCCAGCCAGGCCAGGCTGTGCCAGGCCAGCCAGGCCAGGCCAGGCCAGGCCAGCCAGGCCAGGCCACAGGCCAGGCCAGGCCAGGCCAGGCCAGGCCAGGCCAGGCCAGGCCAGGCCAGGCCAGGGCCAGCCAGGCCAGCCAGGCCAGGCCAGGCCAGGCCAGGCCAGGCCAGGCCAGGCCAGGCCAGGCCAGGCCAGGCCAGGCCAGGCCAGGCCAGGCCAGCCAGCCAGGCCAGGCCAGGCCAGGCCAGGTCAGCCAGGCCAGGCCAGGCCAGGCCAGGCCGGTGCCAGGCCAGGCCAGGCCAGGCCAGGCCAGGCCAGCCAGGCCAGCCAGGCCAGGCCAGCCAGGCCAGGCCAGGCCAGGCCAGTTGTGCCAGGCCAGGCCAGGCCAGGCCAGGCCAGGCCAGGCCAGGCCAGGCCTGCGCCAGGCCAGGCCAGGCCAGGCCAGGCCAGCCAGGCCAGGCCAGGCCAGGCCGTGGCCAGGCCAGGCCAGGCCAGGCCAGGCCAGGCCAGGCCAGGCCAGGCCAGGCCAGGCCAGGCCAGGCCAGGCCAGGCCAGGCCAGGCCAGGCCAGGCCAGGCCAGGCCAGGCCAGTGCCAGGCCAGGCCGGTGCCAGGCCAGGCCAGGCCAGGCCAGCCAGGCCAGGCCAGGCTTCAGGCCAGGCCAGTGCCAGGCCAGGCCAGGCCAGGCCAGGCCAGGCCAGGCCAGGCCAGGCCAGGCCAGGCCAGGCCAGGCCAGGCCAGGCCAGGCCAGGCCAGGCCAGGCTGCGCCAGGCCAGCCAGGCCAGGCCAGGCCAGGCCAGGCCAGGCCAGCCAGCCAGGCCAGGCCAGGCTGTGCCAGCCAGCCAGGCCAGGCCAGCCAGGCCAGGCCAGGCCAGGCCAGGCCGTGCCAGCCAGGCCAGTCAGCCAGGCCAGCCAGGCCAGGCCAGGCCAGGCCAGGCCAGGCCAGGCCAGGTCAGGCCAGCCAGGCCAGCCAGCCAGGCCAGGCCAGGCCGTGCCAGGCCAGGCCAGCCAGGCCAGCCAGCCAGGCCGTGCCAGCCAGGCCAGCCAGCCAGGCCAGCCAGGCCAGCCAGCCAGGCCAGGCCAGGCCAGGCCAGGCCAGGCCAGGCCAGGCCAGCCTGCGCCAGGCCAGGCCAGCCAGGCCAGGCCAGGCCAGCCAGGCTCAGGCCAGGCCAGTTGTGCCAGGCCAGCTGTGGCCAGGCCAGGCTGTGTCAGGCCAGGCCAGTCAGCCAGGCCAGGCTTCAGGCCAGGCCAGTCAGCCAGGCCAGGCTTCAGGCCAGGCCAGTCAGCCAGGCCAGGCTTCAGGCCAGGCCAGTTGTGCCAGGCCAGGCTGTGCTGTGCTGTGCTGTGCTGTGCCAGGCCAGCTGTGTCAGGCCAGGCTGTGTCAGGCCAGGCCAGGCTTCAGGCCAGGCCAGTCAGGCCAGGCCAGTGCCAGGCCAGGCTGTGTCAGGCCAGGCTGTGTCAGGCCAGGCCAGTTGTGCCAGGCCAGGCCGCGCCAGGCCAGGCTGTGTCAGGCCAGGCCAGTCAGCCAGGCCAGGCCAGCTGTGTCAGGCCAGGCTGTGTCAGGCCAGGCTGTGTCAGGCCAGGCCGTGTCAGGCCAGGCTGTGTCAGGCCAGGCCAGGTCAGGCCAGCCAGGCTGTGCTGTGCTGTGCTGTGCCAGCCAGCCAGGCCAGTCAGCCAGGCCAGGCTTCAGGCCAGGCCAGTTGTGCCAGGCCAGCTGTGTCAGGCCAGGCCAGGCCTGCGCCAGGCCAGGCTGTGCTGTGCTGTGCTGTGCCAGCCAGCCAGGCCAGTCAGCCAGGCCAGCTGTGTCAGGCCAGCCAGGCCAGCCGTGCCAGGCCAGGCCGCCAGCCAGGCCAGTCAGCCAGGCCAGGCCAGTGCCAGGCCAGGCTGCGTCAGGCCAGGCCGGTGCCAGGCCAGCTGGTGTCAGGCCAGGCTGTGTCAGGCCAGGCCAGCTGTGGCCAGGCCAGCCGTGCCAGGCCAGCTGTGCTGTGCCAGGCCAGGCTTCAGCCAGGCCAGGCCAGCCAGGCTGGTGCTGTGCCAGGCCAGCTGTGTCAGGCCAGGCCGTGCCAGGCCAGGCTCAGGCCAGGCCAGCCAGGCTGTGCTGTGCTGTGCCAGGCCAGCTGTGCCAGCCAGGCCGCCAGGCCAGCCAGGTCAGGCCAGGCCAGTGCCAGGCCAGGCTTCAGCCAGGCCAGGCTTCAGCCAGGCCAGTCAGCCAGGCCAGGCCAGTTGTGCCAGGCCAGCCAGGCCAGGTCAGCCAGGCCAGCTGTGTCAGGCCAGGCTGTGCTGTGCTGTGCCAGGCCAGGCTGTGTCAGGCCAGGCCAGCCAGTCAGGCCAGCCAGGTCAGGCCAGGCCAGTTGTGCCAGGCCAGCTGTGTCAGGCCAGCCAGGTCAGGCCAGGCCAGTGCCAGGCCAGGCCAGTTGTGCCAGGCCAGGCCACAGGCCAGCCAGCTGTGTCAGGCCAGGCTGTGCTTCAGGCCAGGCCAGCTGTGTCAGGCCAGGCCAGTCAGGCCAGGCCAGTTGTGCCAGGCCAGCCAGTCAGGCCAGGCCAGTTGTGCCAGGCCAGCTGGTGTCAGGCCAGGCCAGTCAGGCCAGGCCAGCTGTGCTGTGCTGCGCTGCGCTGCGCTGCGCCAGGCCAGGCTGTGCTGTGCTGTGCTGTGCCAGGCCAGGCCAGTGCCAGGCCAGGCTGTGTCAGGCCAGGCTGTGTCAGGCCAGGCCAGTTGTGCCAGGCCAGGCCGCGCCAGGCCAGGCCTGTGCCAGGCCAGCTGTGCTGTGCTGCGCTGCGCTGCGCTGCGCTGCGCCAGGCCAGGCTGTGTCAGGCCAGGCTGTGTCAGGCCAGGCTGTGTCAGGCCAGCTGCGCCAGGCCAGCCAGCTGTGCCAGGCCAGCTGTGCTGTGCTGTGCCAGCCAGCCAGCCAGTCAGGCCAGCCAGCTGTGCCAGGCCAGCTGTGTCAGGCCAGCCAGCTGCGCCAGGCCAGGCCAGGCCTGTGCCAGGCCAGGCTGCGCTGTGCTGTGCTGTGCCAGCCAGCCAGCCAGCCAGCCAGCCAGGCTGTGCCAGGCCAGGCCAGCCGTGCCAGGCCAGGCCGCCAGCCAGGCCAGTCAGCCAGGCCAGCCAGTCAGGCCAGGCTGCGTCAGGCCAGGCCGGTGCCAGGCCAGCTGGTGTCAGGCCAGGCTGTGTCAGGCCAGGCCAGCTCAGGCCAGCCAGCCGTGCCAGGCCAGCTGTGCTGTGCCAGGCCAGGCTTGCGCCAGGCCAGCCAGCTGTGTCAGGCCAGGCTGTGTCAGGCCAGGCCGTGCCAGGCCAGGCTCAGGCCAGGCCAGCCAGCTGTGCTGTGCTGTGCCAGGCCAGCTGTGCCAGCCAGGCCGCCAGGCCAGCCAGGTCAGGCCAGCCAGGCCAGGCCAGTCAGGCCAGCCAGGTCAGGCCAGGCCGTGTCAGGCCAGGCCAGGCTTGCGCCAGGCCAGCCAGTCAGGCCAGCCAGCCAGCTGTGTCAGGCCAGGCTGTGCTGTGCTGTGCCAGGCCAGGCTGTGTCAGGCCAGGCCAGCCAGTCAGGCCAGGCCAGTTGTGCCAGGCCAGCTGGTGTCAGGCCAGCCAGCTGTGCCAGCCAGCCAGCCAGCTGTGTCAGGCCAGGCTGTGCTTCAGGCCAGGCCAGGCCAGGCCAGTTGTGCCAGGCCAGGCTCAGGCCAGGCCAGCTCAGGCCAGCCAGCTGTGCTGTGCTGTGCCAGCCAGCCAGTCAGGCCAGGCCGTGGCCAGGCCAGCCAGCCAGCTGTGCCAGCCAGGCCAGTTGTGCCAGGCCAGCTGGTGCCAGGCCAGGCCGCCAGGCCAGGCCAGGTTATAATCATTGACTAAGAAAAGATATATTAATTAATAATAATACAAAATTTAATAAGTAAAGAATTCATTAATTAATTTAAAGAATTCATTCGTTAATTGATAATATACTTAATATAATATACTTTATAAATATGTATATATATCCTTAAAAAATCAAGTGCTACATACTCTTTCAAAGGTGTGTAAATATTTTTACACGGCACGCGAGAAGCCTATGTCCAGCAGTGAACTACTATAACTTTATTATGTGTGTACGATATATAAGTGTAATATATAAATTCGAAATAACATAAGCTTTTTGTGTCGGTGCAGCATCTAAGTAAAGTAAGCTTAGTTGTGTAACAGCTGACTAAATGCCCCTGCGAC
>JAGSMR010001066.1:0-16369 GCA_029286605.1 Sericinus montela
TTCAAATTTTTCTCAGGTTTGGATTTTGTGGAACCGTCATTGGTTTTGATTCCATACATTTTTAATTTTTATTTATTAGGTTCACCAATGTCTTTTCACATAATGTTTCATAGAATTATTTACATAAAAATACATTATACATCCAATGTTTGACAACCATTTAAAGGTGAATACAGCATGCAACAAGAGACAAAGACACGAGTAACTTATTCTAATGATTATAATAAAATTGAAAAAGGTAGTATAATAACAATAAAAAATTAAAAAAATATATAAATAAATAACTATCTAACACTGTCTTACGTTGGTATGGCCACTGGGGAGTGATGGGACATCGCGGAATTCTACGGGGGACACGAACTTTGAATAATTGCAGGCATGGCGAGCAGTCCGTTTGATTATTAAATAATGTATGATCAAAACGAAGATCCAGTATGCTACGGCAATATTTCAAAGATCATACTACGAAAAAGTCATCCATGTCAGATTGATTATTTTAATATCTCATTAAATTAATAACAAAATCAATGCTAGTTGACTCCTTGTCTGGGTTAAGTCATTATCACACACTCACTAATTTCTGCCGCCAAAGAGCGTTGTAACAACTGTTGTGCTGTGATTTGAAGGGAGAGCTTAGATAACCAGAGTAATTACGGGGAGCCAGAGTAATTTCGGGCAATTTCACCTTCGTCCTCGGTGACGAAAACTCACTTTTAATCCACTTCTTTTGAAAATGTTTGCATTATGGACTCACTTACTTGATGGGCTATTACATCGCGTTTTACCCAAAGGAAAAAAGACATAAAGACAAATACTAAAATAAATTAAAATCTACATTTATTGTACTCAATGATAAAGCAATAATAATTGCTAAAACACTCGTAAGACTCTACAATTTCTGAATTTCTTATTGATACGAGAATGATAACAAATTAACAAAAGATAAATTTAACAACGGCCGTTTTATAAACAACTTCCTTAAACATAGCTGACACTAATTAAATTTGCTACAGGAACAAGGGTGAATAGAGTCAAATTGAAATGAAGAGAATCATTTTGTGTGAAACCTGTAGCTAAGCACTTGATCAAAAATAAAAATAGTTGATATTTACGTCACAAAAATGTTAAGAAGAAAGTGTCGACTGATACCTGTTTACACAGTATGAAACGCTTTCAGAAAATTTTGGTAAAAGACAAATTGTGTCATATTTGCCTTACGCGATTGTTTTCATATATCCGGGTCTATGTTTGTTTTTATAGGCAACGTAAAATAACAAAATTGCTCTGTCGACTGGGATGGAACCCGGGCCTTGTAGAGTACCAAAGTACAATATATAAATAGAGTATATAGAGGTGGTTCGATGAGTAAGAATTTATAACTACACTCGTCTCTTTTCTTTTCACCTCTTTTTTAATTCATTTCATAAGAGTAAAAAATGCATCTGATATGCTATTCTGTAATTCAAATCGTGGACATTATTTATTTCGTGAACATTTTTTGTCTTTAAGAGATCCGAGTTCGATCTTCAAGGGTTTTTTTTTCGAAACTTATCTACGATTTATTTCGAGGGCTTGAATATAAATACGGCGAAAAGCTAGACCAGTGTTAGGAATAGCGTGAAGATATTTTATAATTTATATTTTATGTGGTATTTATGTTATTATTTTTGATGTTAGACCTGAGTCAGTATCACTTTAATTGTGATATGAACGCTGCAAAATGAAATAAAACAAAAGTTACGTTATGGTTTGCAGATGCAGACTGATCTTAACTTTAGAAAAAACACTTAGATTCTCCATTAAATTGTACTCTCTACGAAGTACTCAATGCAAAGATAGACGAGAGGGGGGATTTCATGACTATTAATTCACATTTCCTTTTTGGCTTATAAGCTGGTGGTGAATTTAATGCCTTTGGCCATTGGCTTGAAATGTAAATTCAGCACCATTTACTAATAGTCATAGATGACGCATTTAAAGCCAAAACACGTACGTGGCCAAAAGTAAGTACGTATATAAGGCATGTATGGTCGTGATTGGAATTTAGGGTTACAGTTTAATAAGCGCTTTCAGTGTAAGACAGGTGATATGATATTACAACGAAAACACAAAACATAGAATTTAAACGAGTGTCTTATAAAACAGAAAAAAATAAGAGATAATAAATAATGAAAAAAAAAAAAACATTTATACATAAGCCACGACAGCCGAAGTGTTGAGTGATATTAATTGGGATCAGAAAACTGGCGTTCGTTCCTCAGGATGAACAAAAAATCTTTATATTATTGTACGACATTAAAACTGCCGTAGGCTTAGGCTTATCGTCTGTCACGAATAAGCTCCAGTGAAATATTGGTCGACATATTTTTGGTCTAAAATAAAAATAAAATATCTTCACGCCATTCCCAATACTGAGGTAGACAATTAAGTGCTTTATTGTATGTATGTATATCTTCACGCCAATCCCAATACAGAGGTAGACAGAGGTCTAGTCTTGACAATTAAGTTCCTTTGACCCACCTTCCACGGAAGATATTTTCGGGTTATTTATTTATATTTATTAATAGTCACGATACATAAGGTTCGATCGGAACTTAAGTCAAGAGACTCGAGTTACATCGACAGGTGCTAGGCACGTATCAGCGAGTTTTTTCATTACTTATGTACGATTTATATCGTTGGCTTAGACATAGAGACGACGACAGGCAATCTATCCCGTTGTCCCAAAAATAACTTTGGTGAAAGGTGGGTGGAAAAGGACTTTATTGTATCGAACTCGGTATTACCTAATATTGGGAATGGCGTGAAGATATTGTATTTCATATTGATTGTTCTCAAAAAGAAACGATGTTGTTTTGTTGTGGAATATGCTTCGCTTTAAATAGAAACACTTTTCCTTTGACGCCGTTCTTTTGACATTCCATTGTGATCAAAGAACGTTCCAATGATACTTGTTTAAAGTCGAACATTTATTAATGTAGCAAACAACTTTCATTCGAATATTATATCTACCGTAAATTGTGGTACCAGTTGCAATTTATCATTGACGTCTTCTAAGGGCGAGAGAAAGGTTCCGTCTTCGATTCCCGAACAGATCAATGTTAGAAAACCACTATTTCAAATTTTTCTCAGGTTTGTATTTTTGTGGAACCGTCGTTGGTTTTGATTCCATACATTTTTTAATTTTTTTTATTTATTAGGTTCACCAATGTCTTTTCACATAATGTTTCGTAGAATTATTTACATAAAAATACATTATACATCCAATATTTGACAACCATTTAAAGGTGAATACAGCATGCAACAAGAGACAAAGACACGAGTAACTTATTCTAGTGATTATAATAAAATTGAAAAAGGTAGTATAATAACAATAAAAAATTAAAAAAATATATAAATAAATAACTATCTAACACTGTCTTACGATGGTATGGCCACTGATGGTGGGACAACGCGGAATTCTACAGGGGACACGAACTTTGAATGCCATGGCGGGCAGTCCGTTTGATTATTAAATAATGTATGATCAAAACGAAGATCCAGTATGCTATGGCAACATTCCAAAGATGATACTCCGAAAAGTCATCCATGTCAGATTGATTATTTTAATATCTCATTAAATTAATAACAAGATCAATGCTAGTTGACTCCTTGTCTGGGTTAATTCAGTCATTATCACACACTCACTAATTTCTGCCGCCAACGAGCGTTGTAACAACTATTGTGCTGTGATTTGAAGGGAG
Source organism: Sericinus montela (assembly GCA_029286605.1). Lineage (NCBI taxonomy): Eukaryota > Metazoa > Arthropoda > Insecta > Lepidoptera > Papilionidae > Sericinus > Sericinus montela. Next base: position 3,744 of record JAGSMR010001066.1, read on the forward strand.
AGCTTAGATTACCAGAGTAATTACGGGGAGCCAGAGTAATTTCGGGCAATTCCACCTTCGCCCTCGTTAACGAAAACTCACTTTTAATCCACTTCTTTTGAAAATATTTGCATTATGGACTCACTTACTTGATGGACTATTACCTCGCGTTTTACCCAAAGGAAAAAGACATAAAGACAAATACTAAAATAAATTAAAATCTACATTTATTGTACTCAATGATAAAGCAATAATAATTGCTAAAACACTCGTAAGACTACAGTTTCTGAATTTCTTATTGATACGAGAATGATAACAAATTAACAAAAGATAAATTTAACAACGGCCGTTTTAATAACAACTTCCTTAAACATAGCTGACACTAATTAAATTTGCTACAGGAACAAGGGTGAATAGAGTCGTATTGATATGAAGGAAATCATTTATATGAAACCTGTAGCTAAGCACTTGATCAAAAATAAAAAAAAGATTATATATTTCATTGTGTTTCTGAACCTGTAGTTATTTAAAAAGCACGCATCACCATCATCACAATCTTCATTGAATAAAAAAACTACAAAGTATGGTTTGAAATTAGATAACCAAAAAGGTTCTTACATAAATAAATAAAATAAAAATACAAGTATGAATATCTTCACGCAATTTCCAATACAGGGATACCTCTGGCTAGTCTAGACAATTAAGTCCCTTTGACCCACCTTCCACTGAAGATATTTTCCGGACAATGTGACAGTTAGTGAGCCCGTCGACGTCTTTATGTCCAAGCCAAGGATATAATTTCGTACATAAGTTTTTGAAAATCCCATTAGTACGAGCCTGCCACCTGGGGATCGAACTCGGGTCTCTTGACTCGAAATAGCTCTTAGTGAGCATTTTTTTTTTATAGAAAAGGGAGGCAAAGTTCCCCGGTCGAGCCGGCCCATTCATGCAACAACAAAAGCTGATGCGTGGCTCTACCACTGTATTTGTATTCAACCAGTCTTTTTGTCATAAACATTTTCATTTTACAATATAGGCATACGCACAGGAGCAGCATGGTGGACGTTTCCCTAGTCTTATCTCTACAAAGCATTTAAAACGCCTTCTCCAGCCTTGGTTATTTACCAAACGCCAAACCAAGTTCAAAACAATATTTTTATGTTTATTATTATCATTGATTTTGAAGAACATTAGCAATGCCAAATAACATTACTAGTATTCCTGTTAACAAATTCAACAGAGCTGTAATGCTTTTGTCTCTAGCAGTTTATAAGTTAGTCAAATGGCGGGCCAACCGGCGACATTACGTACCGCAGTGCTTACCCTTAACCAATAGGCTATTGCTGCTTAAATCATAATTTCAATGAATTTAAATATTAAACTATTTTTCCAGTATATTTCAAATGTTTTGTGCAGTTTTTGTACATATTGCGGCGTTTATTTTATGTAATTACATCTCAAGAAATATCAACTTAATTAAGAAAGAAAGAAAGGAACATTTATTGCACATGATACACGAACATAGTAAATTGAAGAGAAAACTAACAATGAGAAAAACATACTTGGAGACAAAACTAAAGTAATGACAATACCTATAAATAAAACATAAAAATTACAGGAAAAAAATAACAGTTGTTTATCATTGCCATATGAGTCGTGGTGCAATGGGCAAAAGATCGACTCAGCTTAATGCTGCAGTTCTCAAACTGTAGCGTTGGTTTTACTCGACGCCAGTGGCGAGTGACTTACGTCTGTGTATTTGGTTTAACAAATAAAGAAAAGCGTATGTATACAATAATTAAGGCAATCTAAAAGTGTGCTTCACCATACGATAACAAATTTAATGTACGATGCAGAAATTACAAGAAGAAAAAGAAAAAATACAGAGTGTGTTTACTTTTTGTTATTATAATTGCATATAAATAACTTATCATCCAATCATGAATGGTAATTTTATAGATGAGTTCACATTATTCAACATACATAATGTAAATATAAAATATACAGTAGGACATTTTAGGACATGGATCCAGTAATTTTCATTATAATTAAAGTAACAAATCTCTTTCCGAAACGAACTTTTCCTATTAATTCGCGTAAAATTAAGTTTTCATCTTTGTTGTCATCATGACACACGTTTTATATTTTAGAATTGGCTCATATGTCACTTTTTTTTTTTTTTTTTTTTTTGATAACCGTGGAGGAAAATGCTTTAAGCACGAACGTTTCCTGACCGGGAGGCCACCGAAACGAACAGTGTCGGACTCGGATCTCAGAAGGAGAAACATACCGACTAAAACCATCCACGGGATGCTGTTGGCCCGGAGGCCTTTACAGCGTCATCTGAGGAGACCTGCGAGAACGAAGGCCCGCAGGTAAAAGAAGAAAAGAGACAACGTCGTGACGCACTCGAACCCTGTAACGAAGCGAAGACCTTCGACATACGGGGAGGGGAGGGTGAGAGGCCCTGGGGCCACTCGTGTTGGGAGTGGGTCGTATTTTCGAACGGTTACCCGAGACATTCTCGTGTGAACCGTGAAACATGGGACCGCGAATCTGACTGCGAACTGTGTGTAGTGTACCTACTGCGTTCGTGTGTTGTTGAGATTACGGGGACGCGGCCCCGAATCTTTGTTTGATTTGGTGATGACGTCGTCATCATCAATCAAGACGTGCTTTGGTCGTCTATCAAATCGGGTGATAATTGGGGAAGGGGTGTAGTTTCCTAGACCCGCCACTAACGGATTTGGGTGATCCTTAATTTTTCGAAATATCTTGACGATATTTCTTTAAAAAGGCCGCCACCGAGGGATCTCGAGATCTCTATGGAGATCTGCGCTCCTCATGTATTGGGGTGCGTTTGTAGCACGCCTCATGAACTTGTTTTGATGAATTGAGTGCTCTCAGATATGACCTAGGTGCGTGCGCGAACGCGACACACGCATAGGACATTATCGGCCGAACACAGGTCCTATATAGTAACAATTTTTGTCTTAGCGACATTTTGCTACGATGGCTTGTGAGACTGTAAAGTCGACCGGAAACGAAGGCCGCTTTGTCTCTGACATGTTTAATGTGTTGTTCGAAGGATAACCTACGGTCTAGGACGACCCCTAGGTATTTCACCTTCTTAACCCACGGGATGGGTTTATCGAACATTGAATTGCTACTTAGGTTTATCTTAAGTAGCGCGCGTCCATTCATGTTAATGACAGAGCTATTCCAAGCAGAGTGCTTGGAGTTTAAGTCGCCCGCAATTATCACCGAGTCGCTTATTTTAAGCAGTGCCTCGATGTCGCTCTCAAATAGTCTTAAATGCGGTCGTAGATAAGCAGATATCACTGTGATAGGCTGATGGCCTGTCAGAGCGATTCTGCAAGCCGAAGCTTCGATATTAACTAAGGTAGGTACATCAATCGCCACACAGTGCAATGATGCCTTATAGTAGATAAGCGTACGCTCCGCGGGTGGGTCGGTCGTTACGCACCAATCGGTAATTTGCTATTTTGGATCGCGCATTCTACTGGTGAGTCGCGTCTCCTGTATGAGGAGGATGTTCAATTGGTGGACGGTGAGAAATTCTCTCACTTCGTCCAATTGTCTTTAAGGCCGTTTGCATTGAAGTAGCCGACAGCCAGAAACCTAGGTTTAACTTTACATGGTGTGTTATCCATTTTGGATTAGTACAACATGAAGAAAAGGGGACTTAGGAGGTTTGCCTCCAGGAATTGACTTACGAACAAAACAACTGAACATTGAATACAATGTTCAATTGTTCTATTTGCGTGAGGCCTTAAACTTATTATAAGTTTCGAATAGCGCCTTATGTTTGGCGACTATTCTGAAGAAATCGGACGCCGAATCTGACGCCTCTAATTCCGAGACCGTTGTCTCTATTTCGCTGATGTCGAAGAGATCTGCGATCTCTCCGAGCCGCGCGAAAACGTCGTCGCCGGCGCTAGTCGCCTTTGCGCCCCGCGCGCCAGACGTCTTTGGTCGTCTATCAAATCGGGTGATAATTGGGGAAGGGGTGTAGTTTCCTAGACCCGCCACTAACGGATTTGGGTGATCCTTAATTTTTCGAAATATCTTGACGATGTTTCTTTAAAAAGGCCGCCACCGAGGGGATCTCGAGATCTCTATGGAGATCTGCGCTCCTCATGTATTGGGGTGCGTTTGTAGCACGCCTCATGAACTTGTTTTGATGAATTGAGTGCTCTCAGATATGACCTAGGTGCGTGCGCGAACGCGACACACGCATAGGACATTATCGGCCGAACACAGGTCCTATATAGTAACAATTTTTGTCTTAGCGACATTTTGCTACGATGGCTTGTGAGACTGTAAAGTCGACCGGAAACGAAGGCCGCTTTGTCTCTGACATGTTTAATGTGTTGTTCGAAGGATAACCTACGGTCTAGGACGACCCTAGGTATTTCACCTTCTTAACCCACGGGATGGGTTTATCGAACATTGATATTAGGTTTTGGAATTTGGTTTGGTATGCGCTTTACGCGCGAAGGTTTCAGGAGTCCTCTTCCTGAAGAGTACGGCCTGGCTTTTCAGGGTTCATCAATTCTCCAGGTCCTAAACAGTGACGCTTTCAGTGTGTTCCGGAGACGGATGTAGATCCTGCATTCATTGGTATCGGTGGTGAAGAGCGTGGTGTCGTCGGCGAATAATGCCAACTCCACTCCGGCCGTCTTCGGGATATCGCTGGTGTATAGCGAGTATAGGGTCGGGAAGAACCGAACCCTGCGGAACACCAGCCACCCATGGGTCTGCTTGTCGGACGGGACCCCTCACTTTACGAAGCGGAAGGTGCGATTTGACAGGCTGATGTACAATTAACCTTACCGATCTGTCTGGCGCTTTTGAGCATGACTTATAAATTAAGCCGTTGTGCCAGACTTTGTAGATACGCTGCGACATCGAAAATAAAGGCCCCCCCACCATTGGAATGGCTTTGGGTCGGTTGAGCTCTCAGTGCCATGCTCCGTGAGGCGGTGCACTTGCTGGTACTAGGTATTTGGCTCAAGCCAAACTGCTCGTCGGGTGGTTGAGGATTTGGCGCAGTCATTCAGTCCGCCTGATGGCGTTCATAGACTTTCCCCAGAGAACTGAGGAAACGCGGGCCCGGCAACTCGAGGCCTGGTTTTTGGGCTTTCCGAATTTGAATGCTGTGCGTGGAGCTGCTGAAATCGGGAAGGAGCTACTGGAAGAGGAGGGCGTTGAAAATTGCTACTAAGAGCAAGAGAAGGGCGTTTGGGAGGGCCTTGAGGAGCTTGTTGGAGATACCATCGGCTCCTGGAGCTTTTGGTCTTGAGGTTCCGGACTATGTCTCGAACCTCCTCCAACGTGGTAGGTGGCAGCGGATCACCCGTCGGCGGCAGGGCGGCTCTACGGGTTATTTCGGCGTCCACCTTCTGAAGGTGGACCGGATCTGTTGGCTGGGAGCTGGAGAGCATTGAAGCTCTAGGCTGTCGGCTAAGCAATCGGCCTTTTCCCTATCCTCAAAAGCTACGGTGCGACCGTCGGAGCTGATCAGGGGCGGCATCGTCGAGACAGTTTCTGACTTCAGAGCCCTCGCCAGTTGCCAATAGGCACTGTGTGATGGCGAGATATCCTTCATCAGTTTGTCCCATCTGTCACTCCTGAGTTCAGCCATGCGCTCCTTGACCTCTCTCTGGAGGCGGCGCATCCTGACTCGATTGTCGTCAGACCTGTATCGATCGTATGCTCTCGTAGCAGCATTTTCTCTCTCAGCAGCCGTCTAATATCCTCCGGCAGCTCATAGCGGCGATCGTTCGCCACCTTGACCTGCCTAGAGGATGCTTCGACGGCGGCCTTTAAGTGAGAGGTGAGGTGGTCTACAGCAGCAAAGGCCATTTCCTTTGAGGAGATGGCATCTGGGATGCTGTCTAACTCTGGGGTGTTCGTATTCTCTAGATAAATCTCGAGCTTACGCCAGTCCGTCAGGGTTTTGGTCAGAGGGACCTCCGCCCGGGGCTGTCCCAGCACCATGGTTACCGGACGATGATCAGAGTTTAACTCGTGTTGCACTTCTATAGATCGCAACGGTAAGGTTACGTTCTTTAGAATTGCAATATCTAATATGTCCGAGGTGTTGTTTCGATTCGGGTCTATCCTAGTAGGTTCTAGGGGGGCGATGATATCGAACATTGAATTGCTACTTAGGTTTATCTTAAGTAGCGCGCGTCCATTCATATTAATGACAGAGCTATTCCAAGCAGAGTGCTTGGAGTTTAAGTCGCCCGCAATTATCACCGAGTCGCTTATTTTAAGCAGTGCCTCGATGTCGCTCTCAAATAGTCTTAAATGCGGTCGTAGATAAGCAGATATCACTGTGATAGGCTGATGGCCTGTCAGAGCGATTCTGCAAGCCGAAGCTTCGATATTAACTAAGGTAGGTACATCAATCGCCACACAGTGCAATGATGCCTTATAGTAGATAAGCGTACCGCCTCCGCGGGTGGGTCGGTCGTTACGCACTAATCGGTAATTTGCTATTTTTGGATCGCGCATTCTACTGGTGAGTCGCGTCTCCTGTATAAGGAGGATGTCTAATTGGTGGACGGCGAGAAATTCTCTCACTTCGTCCAATTGTCTTTAAGGCCGTTTGCATTGAAGTAGCCGACAGCCAGAAACCTAGGTTTAACTTTACATGGTGTGTTATCCATTTTGGATTAGTACAACATGAAGAAAAAGGGGACTTAGGAGGTTTGCCTCCAGGGAATTGACTTACGAACAAAACAACTGAACATTGAATACAATGTTCAATTGTTCTATTTGCGTGAGGCCTTAAACTTATTATAAGTTTCGAATAGCGCCTTATGTTTGGCGACTATTCTGAAGAAGTCGGACGCCGAATCTGTCGCCTCTAATTCCGAGACCGTTGTCTCTATTTCGCTGATGTCGAAGAGATCTGCGATCTCTCCGAGCCGCGCGAAAACGTCGTCGCCGGCGCTAGTCGCCTTTGCGCCCCGCGCGCCAGACGCCCTTGCGGGGCCTGCGGGAGGAGCAGCGACGGGAGTAGGCACGGGGGAGGGTTTTGCCGGGCCCACCATCGGTGGGGGTTTCACCCACGCGTTGGTTTTGGGGGGCGGAGCCGGGACCAAGGCATTAACCTTTTTAGCGCTTTTCGCGTTTTTCGCGGGGGGAGAGGTGGAGGCGGGAGCCCTAGTGGGTGCGCCCCTTTTGTTCCTCTTTCCCCCTCTGCGTCTCTTGCCGTGCGGCGCGTTGGGACATCCGCGATAATTCGCAGGGTGACCCTCGCCTCCGCACAGGACGCACGCCGGGGGAATGTCCGTAGGCTTGGGCCTGGGACAGTCCGCTGTGGCGTGGTCCTCTAGGCACTTGACGCACCTAGGGCGTGAATGGCAGTTCCTTGCGGAATGCCCGTATAATTGGCACTGGTGGCACTGACCCGGGGAAGTGCGCTTCCTCGGGGCCTCCACGCGAATGCCGTGCACATGGGCGGCAGACTTGATCTTGAAGATCAGCTGCGCCTCGTTGGTGCGGTCGAGATGGACCAGCACCAGATTGTAGGGGCTCGGGTGCGCATGTTGCGCATCCTGTGCACCGCCTGCACCGGCAGACCTTGCTTAACAAGGTCATCATGAACTGTTTGGGTGTCTACCTCTTTGGGTATACCCTAATGACTGCGCGGAGGACTTTCTCCTCCTCCAGCGCGTACGTGTGGTAGTTGATCTTCCGATCACTTAACCACCTGGTCAGGGCGCGATGGTCGGCCGGGGACTGTACCGTTACCGCCATCCCGGTGGCGATGGGCTTGGCCTTCGTGTACCGAATTTTCTTTTCGGTTATGGCCGCCGATATTTGGTTCCAGGCACTAAAATCCTGGATCACTACCGGCGGCGGGGGTCTGGGGGCCTTGGGTGCTGCGGCAGAGGGCGCAGCAGTGTCCATAGGCGTGGGTGGGGGATTGGGCGTGGACTTGCCCTTCCCTTTCTTCGGGCCCTTCGCAGGCGCCGCCACTATCTTACGCGGGGCTAGCCTCCTCCGCGTCAGACTTTGCTGGCGCTTTCGCTTTCTTTCGGCCCTCTACGACGGAGAAACCGTCGTCCGAGTCGTTGCCGACCTCTGTACCCGGGTCGGTGTCCATGGCCTGGGGTCGCTCGAGGCGGTCTCAGGTCCAGTGAACCCGACGCTACGGAAGAGGCTGCAGAGGTGGGGCGCACCGAGTCGCAGGGACTTTGCGGCTCCTGAACTACAATCTGCGCTGGTTCGCGCGAGGAGGCGCGCGAAGAGTCGCGGGATGCAACCCGCGGTGCGCGGGACGTGGCGCGCGGGTAACGCGCGAAGCAGCGCGGCCGTAGGGGAGTGAACCTCCACCTCCACGACCCTATGGCGCGCCACCAGGCGGAGCGCGCGCTTGCACCCTCACCGACGCCGACGCCGGCGTCGGAGCCATCGGGGAGGCGGGCTGCTGGTGCAGTACACCACCGGTGTTGCTGGGGGGGGGGCTGGGCCAGAGGGGCCCGCTCCGCTCGCCGCCAAGGCAACAATTCTAACTCCCAGGCTTTCTGGGTTTACCCCTGGGTAGTTCTCCGCCAAAAAGCGGAGAACTCCCTCCTGCGCTGCTGCCGCGGAGTCCATGACTCCGGGCAAAATTAATCTCCTAGTCTCCCCGCCTTACGGCAGGGAGGTGAGTAACTAAGAACGCAAAAACACTCTCCAAATGTGAAGTGTAGATTATTAAGAACGACGAATTTAAAATCGTAAAGACTACTTACGTATTTATATCGACGCTGCGATTACTCCGACGCACACCTGTAAGCCACAAAACCGTTGCGCAATACAATAAAATATTGCGCAATACGCGCGCGACTTTACAACGGCTAAAAAATAACGGCCGGACGCGGCCGGCGAACGGGGACCCGCGGGAGCGGGGCCCGACACACCTAACGGTCGCCCGACCCAGGCGACGGCGCGAACAGAGCGAATAATAACTATTGCGATAACAAAAGAATCGTAGGCTTACGCCCGGTCGTACTGAATATAACTTTCGGCCCGGCAAAGTGTTTGACTGCTCAGGCGGAGCAGCCGAGCACACGTATGCACGGGACTAAAGCGCAATCGAATAATCAATGAATGCTCATATGTCACTTTTAAATTGTTACACTTTATTATTTGTTACGAAAATTATGTGTGAGTGTTAGAAGAAGACTTGAAGAAGGTTGTGGACTGTTTCTCGTAGAGTCGTCAGAATAGGCACCTTACTATTACCGATTTCTGATACTAAATACCTTTAAAATTGGCAATATACGATAGTTCGCAATATAGAACGAGTTTAGTATATGTACATAATCCATCTCTGTGCTGAATTTCATCTTCCTAGTTTTATAGATTAAGTAATTAGCATATAAGTGAGAGGCAATTCGATATTCTAAATAAAACTATAAAACGTTTATATGAATTAAATTTAATGAACATTAAATTAAATAAATAGAGGGGATAATAAGGGAATGATTAAATAAATAGAGAGTGTCACGATAGCCGTGTGGATGGGTCGGAATTTCGAGTGAAGAGACCCGAGTACTTTCCCCAGGTAGTAGGCTCGTACCAATGATCTTTTCAAAAACCTAAGTGCGATTTATATCGTTGGCTTGGACATAAAGATGGCGACGGGTTCGCCACAAATCACGTTATCCCAAAAATTATCTTCGGTGAAAGTTGGGTCATAAGGACTTAATTGTCTAGTCATCTGTCTATTTCCTGTATATAGGACCTGTCCTCTGTTTATAGGATTGGGGTAAAGATATTTTTTTACTAAAAGTTATATTTCCGAAATATGCTGAGTAATAAGTGGATTTGTATACAAATTAGGACCTCGTATAAGGCTAACCTTTATGAAGAGAATTGGAAAAGAAATGACGAGAAATGAAGTGAAAAGACAGAGGCTAGAGCCACCGCTATATTTATGTACCTTATTATATTTTGTGAGAGAAGAAAGGATTCAAATAGGTTCCCCCGTATAAGTTTCTGTACGCAGTTCAAAATGAAATATGCAGTAGATCAACTGTGCGATAACAAATAACTGGATCCCGTCTAGACGGAAAATTGTGTTTAATTTAAAAGTTGCAGCCTTTCACTATTCACTGTTTGCTAGTTCAAGAAAGTTTAATCATAAAACAAAAAACCTTTATTATTCTAAATATAACCTATTCTTAATTCTAATTTATTTTGAATTAATTTGTAAAAAATGGATAAGCGAGAATGATCTATCAAAAATCTAAATCCATTGCAAGCCTTGGCTGTACGGAATTTTTTTCCGTAATCACTCTCGTTATTATTATAAATGATAAAAGTAAGTGACACAAACTTTATACGATATATCTATGCGATCTAACATTTATCGAGAATAAAAACATTTATCACTATATACGGATACAATCCATTAGTCTCTATGGTTAGCAATAAATAAATAATATTCACGTGTGTAAAGCAATTAATCTACCTACGCTAAAAGCTAAACGGAGTTTTACATCTAAGAGAAATGACGGAATAAATGTTTTATAATTTTAGAAGTTTTCATTTAATTACAGCAATCCATTCAAATTCATAAAGTCAAATTCAAAATCATAAAAAAGTCGAGGTAGACGTGTAGTTGGGTCGCGTCAAAAGACCCGAGTTCGATCACCTAGGCTCGTACCAATGGGGTTTTCAAAAAACTTATGTACGAATTATAGCGTTACTTACTTAACTATGCGATTTACACCGTTGGCTTGGACATAAAGACGGCGACAGGCTTACCACCTGTCACGTTTTCCCAAAAATGTCTTTGGTGGAAAGTGAGTGGGTCGAGAAGATTTAATTGTGTAGATCTCTGTCTACCCCTGACATAAGTATTACTTTGCAATCCGAGAAATGTAAAGTAACTATTGAATTGTATCACGTAAAAGTAATATGAACAGCGGCGATGAAATAAAAAAACGTGAATCCAATGTCTGTTACATTAGCCATTTCTCAAGTGAAAATTATTTATTGGAGCCATCTGTAATGATTCAGAAGTATTAACAATGATATTTCACTGTTCGTTATTAACTATTACATAGTACTGTTTTCAAAGTTCTTATTATTTCATATCGCTCGACAGTTATACGATTGTTTCAAAGTGCTCAGCTTTGTTAAAAGTGACATAGCTAGGAAAGTAATTGACATTAATTAAATGAATTTCTACCTTTCATTAAAACCGTAAATTTACTTTGAACGAACTTAAATGAGTTGCCCTACGGAGTGTCTGTAACATGTTTTGAATATTTGATGAGGTAAAACTATACATAGTTCAGTAATAAGTAACATTTACTATAAATGTTCTATTTATAACACACGTGTGCATTTATTTATTTATTCATTCACTGCATTACAAAAAACGTTTTGGAAAAATATACATTTGAAAGGGTAGCAAAAGTTTTTGCCAAAGGGCGTTGATCGGGATTCGGAGTCAAGATACCCGAGTTCAATCCCCAGATGGCAGGCTCGTACCAATGTGTTTTTTTTTTTTCATAAATTTAGAATTAAATCGTTATTTTGGACATAAAGACGGCGACGGGTTACACACAACACAACGTGTCACTGTGTTTTCGGTGAAAGGTGGGTCTTCTTCATTGTCGAGACCTCTGTCTACCCCTGTATTGGGAATGGCGAGAAGATATTTTTATATTTTTTTATTAACACATAGAAGAAACTTTAAAAAACCGACCCACGACCTACGGCCTTATAGATAAATTACACTTTAATCTCTTCCCTATATTGATCAAGTATTCAAGTGTCAGGTAAATTACTAGTAAGTTTGTTAAGACGTTACTTGATTAAATAACAAATGTGCAGCCATACAAGTCCGTCAATAATGTTACGGTAGGATTAAAAAAAAAAAAAAAAAAAAAAAAAAAAAAAAAAAAAAAAAAAAAAAAAAAAAAAAAAAAAAAAAAAAAAAAAAAAAAAAAAAAAAAAAAAAAAAAAAAAAAAAAAAAAAAAAAAAAAAAAAAAAAAAAAAAAAAAAAAAAAAAAAAAAAAAAAAAAAAAAAAAAAAAAAAAAAAAAAAAAAAAAAAAAAAAAAAAAAAAAAAAAAAAAAAAAAAAAAAAAAAAAAAAAAAAAAAAAAAAAAAAAAAAAAAAAAAAAAAAAAAAAAAAAAAAAAAAAAAAAAAAAAAAAAAAAAAAAAAAAAAAAAAAAAAAAAAAAAAAAAAAAAAAAAAAAAAAAAAAAAAAAAAAAAAAAAAAAAAAAAGGCTATCGTGATTTCGATATCTGACCTGCATTTGAAAACTTTAAGTGATATGAGCACATGATGATAATAAAATTTGTTCATCTGCGGGCGTTTAGCATAAAGTGAATATTATATTGTTAAATTTATCTATATCATGATAAACCTTTACTAGTTTCCATTACTACTTCTTTCCATTCCATTCAGTCATTTATTCATAGAAATAAAACATACATGACATCTATACATGGTATATTTTAATTCCACCACAGTAGACAGAGGTCTACACAATTAAGTCCTTTGACCCACCTTCCAACGAAGATATTTTCAGGACAACGTGACTTGTGGTGAGACCGTCGCCGTCTTGAAGTTCCGATTTCGATATCTGACCTGCATTTGA
>JAGSMR010001067.1:0-13814 GCA_029286605.1 Sericinus montela
CCTGCATTTGAAAACTTTAAGTGATATGAGCACATGATGATAAAAAATTTGTTCATCTGCGGGCGTTTAGCATAAAGTGAATATTATATTGTTAAATTTATCTATATCATGATAAACCTTTACTAGTTTCCATTACTACTTCTTTCCATTCCATTCAGTCATTTATTCCTAGAAATAAAACATACATGACATCTACAGATGGTATTTTTTAATTCGACCACAGTAGACAGAGGTCTACACAATTAAGTCCTCTCGGCCGACCTTCCACCGAAGACATTTTTTTATACAACGTGACAAGTGGTGAGCCCGTCGCCGTCTTGAAGTTCCGATCATCCAACCACTAGGCTATCGTGACTTTTTATTAATGTGGCTCTTCGTATGAAATTTTTTATTAAAAATCGTATGAAATTTTTCTTCAATAAATTTCTGGAACCGGTAAATGTCTTAATAGGCACAATGCACAATGATAAGAGTTATAAATAAATAAAAAACGAAGGCATTCAATGTCGTTGAGGCTGAAATAGAAAGTGGGTGGAGAGAAATGAAACAGAACACGTTTTGTAATAACTTATAATTCTAAAATATTTACAATGTTAGACCAGCATCACAACAAAATAACTTAATTCAAATAAATATATTTCACTTCGCGGCCCGCCGGGACTGAAGACGTCGGACATTTGTTGAAGGGCGATTTAATGCGACGCGAGCAGTACCAGCGACCGACCATTTGCCACAACACGCGGCACACCCGAATATGTCCCATATTCGTATTGAAATACAGTCTATTTATAAACTCACATATGTTTGACAAAATTACTATTCAGCTGAAATCATATTACAAAAATAGACCGTATCACAATGCAGTAAGAGCAATAATTGCTCGAATATAGCTCAACAAAATCCAAACATGGCGCGTATTAGAATATTTCTTAAATAAAGAGCAGTCTCTTAAAAATACTTCGCCTCGTTTGGGATTTTGAATAAACTTAGACGTTAAGAAAACCCACGAAGGAAGCGGACGAGGCGATTTTAATAAAAAAAATGAGAAATAATGGAGAAATATGCAAAATCCCATCGTCCACGTCCTAAATTCGAGAATTTACAAAACCTACGTAAAGTAAATTGCCGCAAGCGAAGACGTCAGCCCTGAATATTCATCTCGAATACTACCAGAGACCAGGTGCTTGTGGTCTTCGTGATTCCTTGATATCTATTTAAATGGATTATTTAATAAATTATTTGCAAATAAACACTAGTGTTTCTTTATGAATTTTCCTTATTATTTAATAAGTAATTTTAAGTTAAATAGTTGCTCTGCAGACAAATCATACTTTTATGAGGTTCCAATGTACTGCAATAGATTTTAACAAGTCGTTAAGAAGACTGACAATATTTCATGTATCATCAATATTTTTTATTTTTCAGCGCACGCCAAATAATAATATTTATTTTACTTTTATGATAATTTTTTGTTACCTTAGCCTACTTTACTGTAATTTTTGTAGACATCTCATGTTTGAAAAAAGAAAATAGCACATGTTAGTTGCTGATAATTAGTAAAGTTTGTATAGTTGAATACAAAGTTTGAAATCATTTTAGTAACTTTTTAGTTTAACTGTAACAATCAAACATACAAAAAAATCAATTTTTTCTCTTTATAACTAATATGATATTATAATTTTAAATGATTATAGATCACATATTGAAAAATATGTCTTAAAACAGTTTAGGAAAGCGCTGTTTTGACTGTTTTTGTTTGATTTCTATATAGTTTAGATCCCATATTAGAACTCTCCTTCACCATCCTGTCCATAACTCTAATTTTTATAAATATTCCTTTGCTGTCCATGCAGTCAGATTGTGGAATTCACTGCTGCCTAACATAAGAGATTCTGGAACTCTTCTGACCTTCAAGAAACGCGTCAAAGGGTACTATTTGGCATTATCGTAATGTCATGAATTACTTATGTATCCATATATATGCTTTATATTATATATGTATATGTGTATGTGTGTGTATGTATGTGTAAATTATGTGTATGCACTAAGGTTGTCTATTATATCAGTCCTATCCTATGTGGGTGCAAACTCTTTGTATCATTTTTTATAAATAACATTTCGTGTGTACACAAATTTATAAATAAATAAAAAAACGAAGGCATTCAATGTCGTTGAGGCTGAAATAGAAAGTGGGTGGAGAGAAATGAAACAGAACACGTTTTGTAATAACTTATAATTCTAAAATATTTACAATGTTAGACCAGGATCACAACAAAATAACTTAATTCAAATAAATATATTTCACTTCGCGGCCCGCCGGGACTGAAGACGTCGGACATTTGTTGAAGGACGATTTAATGCGACGCGAGCAGTACCAGCGACCGACCATTTGCCACAACACGCGGCACACCCGAATATGTCCCATATTCGTATTGAAATACAGTCTATTTATAAACTCACATATGTTTGATAAAATTACTATTCAGCTGAAATCATATTACAAAAATAGACCGTATCACAATGCAGTAAGAGCAATAATTGCTCGAATATAGCTCAACAAAATCCAAACATGGCGCGTATTAGAATATTTCTTAAATAAAGAGCAGTCTCTTAAAAATACTTCGCCTCGTTTGGGATTTTGAATAAACTTAGACGTTAAGAAAACCCACGAAGGAAGCGGACGAGGCGATTTTAATAAAAAAAATGAGAAATAATGGAGAAATATGCAAAATCCCATCGTCCACGTCCTAAATTCGAGAATTTACAAAACCTACGTAAAGTAAATTGCCGCAAGCGAAGACGTCAGCCCTGAATATTCATCTCGAATACTACCAGAGACCAGGTGCTTGTGGTCTTCGTGATTCCTTGATATCTATTTAAATGGATTATTTAATAAATTATTTGCAAATAAACACTAGTGTTTCTTTATGAATTTTCCTTATTATTTAATAAGTAATTTTAAGTTAAATAGTTGCTCTGCAGACAAATCATACTTTTATGAGGTTCCAATGTACTGCAATAGATTTTAACAAGTCGTTAAGAAGACTGACAATATTTCATGTATCATCAATATTTTTATTTTTCAGCGCACGCCAAATAATAATATTTATTTTACTTTTATGATAATTTTTGTTACCTTAGCCTACTTTACTGTAATTTTTGTAGACATCTCATGTTTGAAAAAAGAAAATAGCACATGTTAGTTGCTGATAATTAGTAAAGTTTGTATAGTTGAATACAAAGTTTGAAATCATTTTAGTAACTTTTTAGTTTAACTGTAACAATCAAACATACAAAAAATCAATTTTTCTCTTTATAACTAATATGATATTATAATTTTAAATGATTATAGATCACATATTGAAAAATATGTCTTAAAACAGTTTAGGAGAGCGCTGTTTTGACTGTTTTTGTTTGATTTCTATATAGTTTAGATCCCATGTATGTGGATGAAGTTATTCCTATAAAAAACAAACGTTAAGAACTACAAATTTACACTTTGCATTATATGATGAACTCTAAAAAACATCTGTTTGTACTTGAAATTAGTGTGATTGAGTAGAAACATTTAAATTTAAAGAACTAAAGATACAATTAAATAAAACTAACTGTACCATATTATGAGTTTGTTGAAAACTCTATGCGTTAAGAAAATTATATGGTTGCTCAAGAAATGTAATGCATATGCAAATTAAATATTTACAATGAAACATTCAAGTCTCAATATGAGAGTGAGTAATGTATATTTGTTAAATGAATCGGAGGCACAACGGTACATTATGGTAAGCTTCTCTGTTGCTGTTTGATCATGAATAATTGCTTATATATTAACACATGTCACTGTAACCGAGAAATTACTTGGTGAAGATATTTAGAAGTAAATTTGTTATGACTATGTTTGCGTTCCTTATTGTTTCTGAGTTTTCAGTACAGAGATTATTGTCTATGGATGAGTGGAACGCGTTTAGAAACGACATCGGTTGATTTGGTCGCTTTCGTGCGCATCACAAACAACGGGAAAGGAGCGGGCTCAGTTGAAGTGGAACTTGAACTGGAAGGGGCTGCCGTGCTGGAAGTGGTGGAAGCCGGAGTGGAAGGGCGCGCCGCGCTGCGCCTCGGGGTCCAGCGGGTCGCTGCCCGCGTCGAACTGCGACCGCTTCTCGGGGTCCGTCAGCACCTGCGCGCGTCTCGCTCATACACTATACAGCTTCCGCTGTAGCCTGTACTGAGGGCTCTGGCATGAGCCAACTCTCAAAACTCTTTGTATCATTTTTATAAATAACATTTCGTGTGTACACAAATTTATAAATAAATAAAAACGAAGGCATTCAATGTCGTTGAGACTGAAATAGAAAGTGGGTGGAGAGAAATGAAACAGAACACGTTTTGTAATAACTTATAATTCTAAAGTATTTACAATGTTAGACCAGGATCACAACAAAATAACTTAATTCAAATAAATATATTTCACTTCGCGGCCCGCCGGGACTGAAGACGTCGGACATTTGTTGAAGGACGATTTAATGCGACGCGAGCAGTACCAGCGACCGACCATTTGCCACAACACGCGGCACACCCGAATATGTCCCATATTCGTATTGAAATACAGTCTATTTATAAACTCACATATGTTTGATAAAATTACTATTCAGCTGAAATCATATTACAAAAATAGACAGTATCACAATGCAGTAAGAGCAATAATTGCTCGAATATAGCTCAACAAAATCCAAACATGGCGCGTATTAGAATATTTCTTAAATAAAGAGCAGTCTCTTAAAAATACTTCGCCTCGTTTGGGATTTTGAATAAACTTAGACGTTAAGAAAACCCACGAAGGAAGCGGACGAGGCGATTTTAATAAAAAAAATTGAGAAATAATGGAGAAATATGCAAAATCCCATCGTCCACGTCCTAAATTCGAGAATTTACAAAACCTACGTAAAGTAAATTGCCGCAAGCGAAGACGTCAGCCCTGAATATTCATCTCGAATACTACCAGAGAACAGGTGCTTGTGGTCTTCGTGATTCCTTGATATCTATTTAAATGGATTATTTAATAAATTATTTGCAAATAAACACTAGTGTTTCTTTATGAATTTTCCTTATTATTTAATAAGTAATTTTAAGTTAAATAGTTGCTCTGCAGACAAATCATACTTTTATGAGGTTCCAATGTACTGCAATAGATTTTAACAAGTCGTTAAGAAGACTGACAATATTTCATGTATCATCAATATTTTTATTTTTCAGCGCACGCCAAATAATAATATTTATTTTACTTTTATGATAATTTTTGTTACCTTAGCCTACTTTACTGTAATTTTTGTAGACATCTCATGTTTGAAAAAAGAAAATAGCACATGTTAGTTGCTGATAATTAGTAAAGTTTGTATAGTTGAATACAAAGTTTGAAATCATTTTAGTAACTTTTTAGTTTAACTGTAACAATCAAACATACAAAAATCAATTTTTCTCTTTATAACTAATATGATATTATAATTTTAAATGATTATAGATCACATATTGAAAAATATGTCTTAAAACAGTTTAGGAGAGCGCTGTTTTGACTGTTTTTGTTTGATTTCTATATAGTTTAGATCCCATGTATGTGGATGAAGTTATTCCTATAAAAAACAAACGTTAAGAACTACAAATTTACACTTTGCATTATATGATGAACTCTAAAAACATCTGTTTGTACTTGAAATTAGTGTGATTGAGTAGAAACATTTAAATTTAAAGAACTAAAGATACAATTAAATAAAACTAACTGTACCATATTATGAGTTTGTTGAAAACTCTATGCGTTAAGAAAATTATATGGTTGCTCAAGAAATGTAATGCATATGCAAATTAAATATTTACAATGAAACATTCAAGTCTCAATATGAGAGTGAGTAATGTATATTTGTTAAATGAATCGGAGGCACAACGGTACATTATGGTAAGCTTCTCTGTTGCTGTTTGATCATGAATAATTGCTTATATACATGTCACTGTAACCGAGGAAATGACTTGGTGAAGATATTTAGAAGTAAATTTGTTATGACTATGTTTGCGTTCCTTATTGTTTCTGAGTTTTCAGTACAGAGATTATTGTCTATGGATGAGTGGAACGCGTTTAGAAACGACATCGGTTGATTTGGTCGCTTTCGTGCGCATCACAAACAACGGGAAAGGAGCGGGCTCAGTTGAAGTGGAACTTGAACTGGAAGGGGCTGCCGTGCTGGAAGTGGTGGAAGCCGGAGTGGAAGGGCGCGCCGCGCTGCGCCTCGGGGTCCAGCGGGTCGCTGCCCGCGTCGAACTGCGACCGCTTCTCGGGGTCCGTCAGCACCTGCGCGCGTCTCGCTCATACACTATACAGCTTCCGCTGTAGCCTGTACTGAGGGCTCTGGCATGAGCCAACTCTCAAAACTCTTTGTTTTTTCACCCTTTAGTTACGATAGCCGAGTGGTTGGGCGATCGGGACTCATTCCCAGGTGGCAGGCTCATATCAATGGGTTTTTACAAAACCTTTACATCGAATTATATCGTTCGCATGGACGTAAAGACGGTAACAGGCTTACCACCTGTCGAGTTGTCCCAAAAAATGTCTTCGGTGGAAGATGGGCCGAAAGGACTTACTGTCTTGACCCTCTGTGTATTATTATTAGTATATTATTATTTTCACACATTTAGCTTTACACCATGTTCATCCGAATATTGTCAATAGCGCCGTACGCACACATATCATTATAAGCATACGCCTTTTATATCAATATATTTATCGTTTATATCAACCTTAAATCTTTCACTCTTACTCCTGCTATAGCATCATTGATCAATACCATATCATATCACAAGAAGAGGTTTGCGAACCGTACAGTCTCTGATCCCAAACAAAAGCACTTGTGTTATGAAATCGGAAAAATACCACAAACATGACTCGAGAGAATATAGAAAGTAATTTTCTACATTGACCCGTCCAAGAAACAAACCCAAAAGCTTAGAGCTGGCGATAAATAATAAATAAATATCTTCACACAATTCCCGATATAGGGGTAGACAGAAGTCTTGTCCAGACAATTAAGACCCTTTGACCCACCTTCCACCGAAGATATTTTCGGGACAACGTGACAGATGGTGAGCCCGTCGCCGTCTTTATGTCCAAGCCAACGATATAATTCGTACATGTGTTTTTGAAAACCCTATTGTTACGAGCCTGCCACTTGGAGATCGAACTCGGGTCTCTGGAGTCGTAATTCCACGACCATCCAACCAGTCGGCTATCGTGATTTCGATATCTGACCTGCATTTGAAAACTTTAAGTGATATGAGCACATGATGATAATAAAATTTGTTCATCTGCGGGCGTTTAGCATAAAGTGAATATTATATTGTTAAATTTATCTATATCATGTTGTCACCTTTACTAGTTTCCATTACTACTTTCCATTCCATTCAGTCATTTATTCATAGAAATAAAACATACATGACATCTATAGATGGTATTTTTTAATTCCACCACAGTAGACAGAGGTCTACACAATTAAGTCCTCTCGGCCGACCTTCCACCGAAGATATTTTCGGGACAACGTGACAGATGGTGAGCCCGTCGCCGTCTTGAAGTCCAAGCCAACGATATGTAAATCGTTCGTAAGTTTTTGAAAAACTCATTGATACGAGCCTTGGGGATCGAAATCAGGTCTTCTGACTTTAATTCCGATCATCCAACCACTAGGCTATCGTAACTTTTTATTAATGTGGCTCTTTGTATTAAAAAAAATCGTATGAAATTTTTCTTCAATAAATTTCTGGAACCGGTAAATGTCTTAATAGGCACAATGCACAATGATAAGAGTTATAAATAAATATCTTCACGCAATTCCCGATATAGGGGTAGACAGAGGTCTACACAATTAAGTCCTCTCGGCCGACCTTCCACCGAAGATATTTTCGGGACAACGTGACAGATGGTGAGCCCGTCGCCGTCTTTATGTCCAAGCCGACGATATAATTCGTACATGTGTGTTTGAAAACCCTATTGTTACGAGCCTGCCACTTGGAGATCGAACTCGGGTCTCTGGAGTCGTAATTCCACGACCATCCAACCAGTCGGCTATCGTGATTTCGATATCTGACCTGCATTTGAAAACTTTAAGTGATATGAGCACATGATGATAATAAAATTTGTTCATCTGCGGGCGTTTAGCATAAAGTGAATATTATATTGTTAAATTTATCTATATCATGATAAACCTTTACTAGTTTCCATTACTACTTCTTTCCATTCCATTCAGTCATTTATTCATAGAAATAAAACATACATGACATCTATACATGGTATATTTTAATTCCACCACAGTAGACAGAGGTCTAGTCCAGACAATTAAGACCCTTTGACCCACCTTCCACCGAAGACATTTTTATACAACGTGACAAGTGGTGAGCCCGTCGCCGTCTTTATGTCCAAGCCGACGATATAATTCGTACATGTGTGTTTGAAAACCCTATTGTTACGAGCCTGCCACTTGGAGATCGAACTCGGGTCTCTGGAGTCGTAATTCCACGACCATCCAACCAGTCGGCTATCGTGATTTCGATATCTGACCTGCATTTGAAAACTTTAAGTGATATGAGCACATGATGATAATAAAATTTGTTCATCTGCGGGCGTTTAGCATAAAGTGAATATTATATTGTTAAATTTATCTATATCATGATAAACCTTTACTAGTTTCCATTACTACTTCTTTCCATTCCATTCAGTCATTTATTCATAGAAATAAAACATACATGACATCTATACATGGTATATTTTAATTCCACCACAGTAGACAGAGGTCTAGTCCAGACAATTAAGACCCTTTGACCCACCTTCCACCGAAGATATTTTCGGGACAACGTGACAGATGGTGAGCTTCTCTGTTGCTGTTTGATCATGAATAATTGCTTATATATTAACACATGTCACTGTAACCGAGAAATTACTTGGTGAAGATATTTAGAAGTAAATTTGTTATGACTATGTTTGCGTTCCTTATTGTTTCTGAGTTTTCAGTACAGAGATTATTGTCTATGGATGAGTGGAACGCGTTTAGAAACGACATCGGTTGATTTGGTCGCTTTCGTGCGCATCACAAACAACGGGAAAGGAGCGGGCTCAGTTGAAGTGGAACTTGAACTGGAAGGGGCTGCCGTGCTGGAAGTGGTGGAAGCCGGAGTGGAAGGGCGCGCCGCGCTGCGCCTCGGGGTCCAGCGGGTCGCTGCCCGCGTCGAACTGCGACCGCTTCTCGGGGTCCGTCAGCACCTGCGCGCGACTCGCTCATACACTGTCGCTGTGGCTTGTACTGAAGGCTCTACACTCCTTACTTTTTATTCCTTTATAGTCACGATAGCCGAGTGGTTGGGCGATCGGTACTCACCCCCAGTTGGCGGGCTAGTACCAATGGGTTTTTACAAAAACTTTAATCCGAATTATATCGTGCGCTTGGACATAAAGTCGGTAACAGGCTCACCACCTGTCGAGTTGTCCCAAGAAATGTCTTCGGTGGAAGATGGGCCGAAAGGACTTACTGTCTTGACCCTCTGTGTATTATTATTAGTATATTATTATTTTCACACATTTAGCTTTACACCATGTTCATCCGAATATTGTCAATCGCGCCGTACGCACACATATCATTATAAGCATACGCCTTTTATATCAATATATTTATCGTTTATATCAACCTCAAATCTTTCACTCTTACTCCTGCTATAGCATCATTGATCAATACCACATCATATCACAAGAAGAGGTTTGCGAACCGTACAGTCTCTGATCCCAAACAAAAGCACTTGTGTTATGAAATCGGAAAAATACCACAAACATGACTCGAGAGAATATAGAAAGTAATTTTCTACATTGACCCGTCCAAGAAACAAACCCAAAAGCTTAGAGCTGGCGATAAATAATAAATAAATATCTTCACACAATTCCCGATATAGGGGTAGACAGAGGTCTTGTCCAGACAATTAAGACCCTTTGACCCACCTTCCACCGAAGATATTTTCGGGACAACGTGACAGATGGTGAGCCCGTCGCCGTCTTGAAGTCCAAGCCAACGATATGTAAATCGTTCGTAAGTTTTTGAAAACCCTATTGTTACGAGCCTGCCACTTGGAGATCGAACTCGGGTCTCTGGAGTCGTAATTCCACGACCATCCAACCAGTCGGCTATCGTGATTTCGATATCTGACCTGCATTTGAAAACTTTAAGTGATATGAGCACATGATGATAATAAAATTTGTTCATCTGCGGGCGTTTAGCATAAAGTGAATATTATATTGTTAAATTTATCTATATCATGTTGTCACCTTTACTAGTTTCCATTACTACTTTCCATTCCATTCAGTCATTTATTCATAGAAATAAAACATACATGACATCTATAGATGGTATTTTTTAATTCCACCACAGTAGACAGAGGTCTACACAATTAAGTCCTCTCGGCCGACCTTCCACCGAAGACATTTTTTATACAACGTGACAAGTGGTGAGCCCGTCGCCGTCTTGAAGTCCAAGCCAACGATATGTAAATCGTTCGTAAGTTTTTGAAAACCCTATTGTTACGAGCCTGCCACTTGGAGATCGAACTCGGGTCTCTGGAGTCGTAATTCCACGACCATCCAACCAGTCGGCTATCGTGATTTCGATATCTGACCTGCATTTGAAAACTTTAAGTGATATGAGCACATGATGATAATAAAATTTGTTCATCTGCGGGCGTTTAGCATAAAGTGAATATTATATTGTTAAATTTATCTATATCATGATAAACCTTTACTAGTTTCCATTACTACTTCTTTCCATTCCATTCAGTCATTTATTCATAGAAATAAAACATACATGACATCTATACATGGTATATTTTAATTCCACCACAGTAGACAGAGGTCTACACAATTAAGTCCTCTCGGCCGACCTTCCACCGAAGACATTTTCGGGACAACGTGACAGATGGTGAGCCCGTCGCCGTCTTTATGTCCAAGCCAACGATATGTAAATCGTTCGTAAGTTTTGAAAACCCTATTGTTACGAGCCTGCCACTTGGAGATCGAACTCGGGTCTCTGGAGTCGTAATTCCACGACCATCCAACCAGTCGGCTATCGTGATTTCGATATCTGACCTGCATTTGAAAACTTTAAGTGATATGAGCACATGATGATAATAAAATTTGTTCATCTGCGGGCGTTTAGCATAAAGTGAATATTATATTGTTAAATTTATCTATATCATGTTTCACCTTTACTAGTTTCCATTACTACTTCTTTCCATTCCATTCAGTCATTTATTCATAGAAATAAAACATACATGACATCTATAGATGGTATTTTTTAATTCCACCACAGTAGACAGAGGTCTACACAATTAAGTCCTCTCGGCCGACCTTCCACCGAAGATATTTTCGGGACAACGTGACAGATGGTGAGCCCGTCGCCGTCTTTATGTCCAAGCCAACGATATGTAAATCGTTCGTAAGTTTTGAAAACCCTATTGTTACGAGCCTGCCACTTGGAGATCGAACTCGGGTCTCTGGAGTCGTAATTCCACGACCATCCAACCAGTCGGCTATCGTGATTTCGATATCTGACCTGCATTTGAAAACTTTAAGTGATATGAGCACATGATGATAATAAAATTTGTTCATCTGCGGGCGTTTAGCATAAAGTGAATATTATATTGTTAAATTTATCTATATCATGTTTCACCTTTACTAGTTTCCATTACTACTTCTTTCCATTCCATTCAGTCATTTATTCATAGAAATAAAACATACATGACATCTACAGATGGTATTTTTAATTCCACCACAGTAGACAGAGGTCTACACAATTAAGTCCTCTCGGCCGACCTTCCACCGAAGATATTTTCGGGACAACGTGACAGATGGTGAGCCCGTCGCCGTCTTTATGTCCAAGCCAACGATATGTAAATCGTTCGTAAGTTTTGAAAACTTTAAGTGATATGAGCACATGATGATAATAAAATTTGTTCATCTGCGGGCGTTTAGCATAAAGTGAATATTATATTGTTAAATTTATCTATATCATGATAAACCTTTACTAGTTTCCATTACTACTTCTTTCCATTCCATTCAGTCATTTATTCATAGAAATAAAACATACATGACATCTATAGATGGTATTTTTAATTCCACCACAGTAGACAGAGGTCTACACAATTAAGTCCTCTCGGCCGACCTTCCACCGAAGATATTTTCGGGACAACGTGACAGATGGTGAGCCCGTCGCCGTCTTTATGTCCAAGCCAACGATATGTAAATCGTTCGTAAGTTTTGAAAACCCTATTGTTACGAGCCTGCCACTTGGAGATCGAACTCGGGTCTCTGGAGTCGTAATTCCACGACCATCCAACCAGTCGGCTATCGTGATTTCGATATCTGACCTGCATTTGAAAACTTTAAGTGATATGAGCACATGATGATAATAAAATTTGTTCATCTGCGGGCGTTTAGCATAAAGTGAATATTATATTGTTAAATTTATCTATATCATGTTTCACCTTTACTAGTTTCCATTACTACTTCTTTCCATTCCATTCAGTCATTTATTCATAGAAATAAAACATACATGACATCTATAGATGGTATTTTTTAATTCCACCACAGTAGACAGAGGTCTACACAATTAAGTCCTCTCGGCCGACCTTCCACCGAAGATATTTTCGGGACAACGTGACAGATGGTGAGCCCGTCGCCGTCTTTATGTCCAAGCCAACGATATGTAAATCGTTCGTAAGTTTTGAAAACCCTATTGTTACGAGCCTGCCACTTGGAGATCGAACTCGGGTCTCTGGAGTCGTAATTCCACGACCATCCAACCAGTCGGCTATCGTGATTTCGATATCTGACCTGCATTTGAAAACTTTAAGTGATATGAGCACATGATGATAATAAAATTTGTTCATCTGCGGGCGTTTAGCATAAAGTGAATATTATATTGTTAAATTTATCTATATCATGTTAAACCTTTACTAGTTTCCATTACTACTTCTTTCCATTCCATTCAGTCATTTATTCATAGAAATAAAACATACATGACATCTACAGATGGTATTTTTTAATTCCACCACAGTAGACAGAGGTCTACACAATTAAGTCCTCTCGGCCGACCTTCCACCGAAGATATTTTCGGGACAACGTGACAGATGGTGAGCCCGTCGCCGTCTTTATGTCCAAGCCAACGATATGTAAATCGTTCGTAAGTTTTGAAAACCCTATTGTTACGAGCCTGCCACTTGGAGATCGAACTCGGGTCTCTGGAGTCGTAATTCCACGACCATCCAACCAGTCGGCTATCGTGATTTCGATATCTGACCTGCATTTGAAAACTTTAAGTGATATGAGCACATGATGATAATAAAATTTGTTCATCTGCGGGCGTTTAGCATAAAGTGAATATTATATTGTTAAATTTATCTATATCATGATAAACCTTTACTAGTTTCCATTACTACTTCTTTCCATTCCATTCAGTCATTTATTCCTAGAAATAAAACATACATGACATCTACAGATGGTATTTTTAATTCCACCACAGTAGACAGAGGTCTACACAATTAAGTCCTCTCGGCCGACCTTCCACCGAAGATATTTTCGGGACAACGTGACAGATGGTGAGCCCGTCGCCGTCTTTATGTCCAAGCCAACGATATGTAAATCGTTCGTAAGTTTTGAAAACCCTATTGTTACGAGCCTGCCACTTGGAGATCGAACTCGGGTCTCTGGAGTCGTAATTCCACGACCATCCAACCAGTCGGCTATC
>JAGSMR010000011.1:0-110000 GCA_029286605.1 Sericinus montela
CTGAATGAACAAACAAACGTCTCTGGATCACCTCTTTAAATATTTTTTAAATATATCATATTCTTATTCCATATAGTAGGAATTCAAAGTTTTGACTATTATTTCTACCCAAATTTTACAAGAACTTACCGTTGGGACGACGTGCCATGTGGTTAGCCTATTGCCGTCTTACGACTTGGGCAGTTAATAATACAAATCGTACTCGTACATAAATTACGAAAGAACTCATTGCTACGTGCCTTCCTACCGGGGATTGAACGCAAGTCTCCTGATTCGAATTCAGGTTACCCTACCACTCAAGTATTGTGGCTTCATTTAGAGTTTCATTACGAATATTGTAAGACGGTCTTGTCATTTATTAAAACCGACAGCAAAACAATTCTCTTTTCGTGAATTCTGATTATTACATAAAATAGTAAAATATTATATAAGGATTGGTACGTAATAAGAATCAACAGAAGAAAATAAAAAAAATACTGTACTTTTGACCGGATGTTGTTTATGTATCACGAGTATTTATTATAGAATACAATTAACGTGAGGGCTAAAATCTTCCTCATCCTTCCTTTTCTTGATAAAAGTGCTCCATAAAATGAAACAAAACATTTGAATAAATTTAACTCGCCTTTACAACAAAATTGTCTCAATAAAATCTCACAGAAGGTTGATTTAAATTAAATGAATAATTTACTTAAGAAATATGTCGAAATTCGCACCTAGCAATTGTTAAATTTTATTGTAAATTCTAGGGCTGTGAAATAATTTCGAGTTACGAGTTAGAAATTTAGGTAATAAGACAAATTTAGTGTAAAATAAAACGCATTCGTGAGTGAAAATTTATTGTGGAAATTTATAAATGTCAAAACGTGATTTTATAATGTTGTATATATAAACATATAATACGGATTTTTATATACCGTACAGTTAAAAGCCGTGTGATATCGGCATAAATATTCACCTACCTCTTTCTTTCTATATATATTTACATCATACACGCAAAGAAAACGCTATTCAAAAGACACTATTGTCTCAGCTTAATATTATTAATAAGTTTACCGAACGATTGCAGTATAATAATCATGAAAATACCAACTCAAATTTGAGCAGTCCAGTGATGGCCAGTCTAAGTCCGTCTAAGGTTCATGGTGTCTGGTACTGCGGTCACCAATCGAAATAATTCACTGGAAGCTTATTTCCCACAGGAATAGACAGAGGTCTAGTATAGACAATTAAGTACCTTTGACCCACCTTCCACCGAGGATATTTTCGGAACAACGTGACAGGTGGTGAGCACCTCGCCGACTTTATGTCCAAGGCAACGACATTATTCCTACATGAGTTTTGAAAACCCATTGGTACGTGCCAGCCACCTGGGAATCGAACTCAGGTCTCTTGACTCGGAATTCCAACCACTTGAACACTCGGCTATCGTGACTATTATACATAATCTAGCACTTCTGAGGTTAAAGTTAATATAATAGAATTTTTGAAACCGACTTACGGCTTAAAAACTTTGCTATGTTTTAATTTAATAACTATATTATAATAACCTACATAAAAATATATTATAATAATTACCTTTAATCTACTATTGAATTATCAATACAACAATTTTAAAGTTAACCTGTAGCGTAGCAATACACAGAAGAATTAAAAGGAAAATACTATATTCACACTACGAACGTCTTTGTATCTATGTTATATCGTGTCATGTGATTTAAAACAAGTTAATTATATTCCTTGGCCCAAACAAATATTCAAATATCTTGACGCAATTCCCAATACAGGAGTAGACAGAGGTCTAGTCTAGACAATTAAGTCCCTTTGACCTACCTTCCACCGAGGATATTTTCGGAACAATGTGACAGGTGGTGAGCACCTCGCCGACTTTATGTCCAAGGCAACGACATTATTCGTACATGACTTTTTGAAAAACCCGTTGGTACGAGCCGGCCACCTGGGGATTGAACTTGGGTCTCATGACTCCTCGAAATTCCGACCACCCAACCACTCGGCTATCATGACATTACCCACAAAAATAACAAGTATTCAAAATTAAAAAGTTATAAAGGCCTCTTTTGCTGCGTGGTTACCGTGTAAGAATATATCACCCGCTTTCATTTTTCGCACGAGAGTCGTAAGGCGACAAGGTCAAGAGGTCAAGAGTACTCGGATACCTAGACGTGCATGTATGAGGAAGATGATGAATCTGAAAGAAGTATGTAGGGATCGTGACACTTGGCGATCTGTTCTGTCTGGCTACCCCGTCAGGGATGTGCGTGAAGATAAATAAATATAAATAAATAATATTATTATTTATTTATATTATATTAATTTTCAATTACATTTTTATATTTCTCATTAATATTATTTTTTTAATACTATTGTAAAATTCAATAATATTTAACGTCGTTGCTTACATTCCTATGATTGGATGTCCAAAATGAGAAAACTTTAGGTGGATAATTTTATGTAGTAATTAATGCAGTAAATGAATATTTTATTTTATCCAGTAAAATTGTACTTGTGTGTCGTCGGTCATGGACAATTACATTTTCAGAATTGCACCAAAAAATAATAATGTCTTAGACTTTTTGGTAATGGTCTCGTGCCTCGTTTTATTCTAACTCCTGATATATGATATTAAGTTATGTATTATTCATAGCTACTTCTTATTCATAAAAGTGAGTTTGCCAGGAAAACTTTACAAAATTGTTGCTTAGGGATCAAGTTACTTTTGTTAGGTATCTATCTACAGTGTTCATTTATGTTGAAAAAGTCATTCAGCGACATAAATTGCCTTTAATGGACTATAATAATGAAGTTTGTTGCTTCCTTAACACCTCAAGAACTCAGTTACTCATAAAAATATAGAAATTATTTTAATACATATAACAAAATATATGTAATCAAAGCACTACCAAGCAAGAAGTAACAAGTAAGAAGTCACGATAGCCGAATGGTTAGGTGATCGGATTTCGAGTCAAGAGAGCCGGCTTCGATCCTTAGGTGGTAGAATAGTGACCAATGAGTTTTTTCAAAAATTTATGTATGATTTACATCGTTGGCATGGACATAAAGATGGCGACAAGCTCACTCTCTTATCAAATTATACTACATTAATATTAGAAAATAATGTTTTCGAGAGAGATACATATATAGAGCATAGCCAAAGCAAAACAGTTTCAACAAAGGCTGAGATTCTTACAAACATCTGCTTTTATCAGCAATCATTTCATGCAAACTCGTCAGGGTATACCAACAGCATGTGATATATGAGCACGGTTTTTTATTTTTTTTACTATTTTATATACTCTTTTAAAAATTATATAAACGTGCTATTATCTATTAACAGGTATTAGCATTAACAGGGTTTTTTAGCAGTTTAATTATAGTTAAATTGAAGGTTTTATTCAAAAAGAATAAACATTTTACTGGAAATTCAGCATATTATTGCAGGAGATTTATCCAAGATACTTTTATCATGCAATTTTTTTTAATATTTTTTTTTTAAATATATCATATTCTTATTCCATATAGTAGGAATTCAAAGTTTTGACTATTATTTCTACCCAAATTTTACAAGAACTTACCGTTGGGACGACGTGCCATGTGGTTAGCCTATTGCCGTCTTACGACTTGGGCAGTTAATAATACAAATCGTACTCGTACATAAATTACGAAAGAACTCATTGCTACGTGCCTTCCTACCGGGGATTGAACGCAAGTCTCCTGATTCGAATTCAGGTTACCCTACCACTCAAGTATTGTGGCTTCATTTAGAGTTTCATTACGAATATTGTAAGACGGTCTTGTCATTTATTAAAACCGACAGCAAAACAATTCTCTTTTCGTGAATTCTGATTATTACATAAAATAGTAAAATATTATATAAGGATTGGTACGTAATAAGAATCAACAGAAGAAAATAAAAAAAATACTGTACTTTTGACCGGATGTTGTTTATGTATCACGAGTATTTATTATAGAATACAATTAACGTGAGGGCTAAAATCTTCCTCATCCTTCCTTTTCTTGATAAAAGTGCTCCATAAAATGAAACAAAACATTTGAATAAATTTAACTCGCCTTTACAACAAAATTGTCTCAATAAAATCTCACAGAAGGTTGATTTAAATTAAATGAATAATTTACTTAAGAAATATGTCGAAATTCGCACCCTAGCAATTGTTAAATTTTATTGTAAATTCTAGGGCTGTGAAATAATTTCGAGTTACGAGTTAGAAATTTAGGTAATAAGACAAATTTAGTGTAAAATAAAACGCATTCGTGAGTGAAAATTTATTGTGGAAATTTATAAATGTCAAAACGTGATTTTATAATGTTGTATATATAAACATATAATACGGATTTTATATACCGTACAGTTAAAAGCCGTGTGATATCGGCATAAATATTCACCTACCTCTTTCTTTCTATATATATTTACATCATACACGCAAAGAAAACGCTATTCAAAAGACACTATTGTCTCAGCTTAATATTATTAATAAGTTTACCGAACGATTGCAGTATAATAATCATGAAAATACCAACTCAAATTTGAGCAGTCCAGTGATGGCCAGTCTAAGTCCGTCTAAGGTTCATGGTGTCTGGTACTGCGGTCACCAATCGAAATAATTCACTGGAAGCTTATTTCCCACAGGAATAGACAGAGGTCTAGTATAGACAATTAAGTACCTTTGACCCACCTTCCACCGAGGATATTTTCGGAACAACGTGACAGGTGGTGAGCACCTCGCCGACTTTATGTCCAAGGCAACGACATTATTCCTACATGAGTTTTGAAAAACACATTGGTACGTGCCAGCCACCTGGGAATCGAACTCAGGTCTCTTGACTCGGAATTCCAACCACTTGAACACTCGGCTATCGTGACTATTATACATAATCTAGCACTTCTGAGGTTAAAGTTAATATAATAGAATTTTTGAAACCGACTTACGGCTTAAAAACTTTGCTATGTTTTAATTTAATAACTATATTATAATAACCTACATAAAAATATATTATAATAATTACCTTTAATCTACTATTGAATTATCAATACAACAATTTTAAAGTTAACCTGTAGCGTAGCAATACACAGAAGAATTAAAAGGAAAATACTATATTCACACTACGAACGTCTTTGTATCTATGTTATATCGTGTCATGTGATTTAAAACAAGTTAATTATATTCCTTGGCCCAAACAAATATTCAAATATCTTGACGCAATTCCCAATACAGGAGTAGACAGAGGTCTAGTCTAGACAATTAAGTCCCTTTGACCTACCTTCCACCGAGGATATTTTCGGAACAATGTGACAGGTGGTGAGCACCTCGCCGACTTTATGTCCAAGGCAACGACATTATTCGTACATGACTTTTGAAAAACCCGTTGGTACGAGCCGGCCACCTGGGGATTGAACTTGGGTCTCATGACTCCTCGAAATTCCGACCACCCAACCACTCGGCTATCATGACATTACCCACAAAAATAACAAGTATTCAAAATTAAAAAGTTATAAAGGCCTCTTTTGCTGCGTGGTTACCGTGTAAGAATATATCACCCGCTTTCATTTTTCGCACGAGAGTCGTAAGGCGACAAGGTCAAGAGGTCAAGAGTACTCGGATACCTAGACGTGCATGTATGAGGAAGATGATGAATCTGAAAGAAGTATGTAGGGATCGTGACACTTGGCGATCTGTTCTGTCTGGCTACCCCGTCAGGGATGTGCGTGAAGATAAATAAATATAAATAAATAATATTATTATTTATTTATATTATATTAATTTTCAATTACATTTTTATATTTCTCATTAATATTATTTTTTTTAATACTATTGTAAAATTCAATAATATTTAACGTCGTTGCTTACATTCCTATGATTGGATGTCCAAAATGAGAAAACTTTAGGTGGATAATTTTATGTAGTAATTAATGCAGTAAATGAATATTTTATTTTATCCAGTAAAAATTGTACTTGTGTGTCGTCGGTCATGGACAATTACATTTTCAGAATTGCACCAAAAAATAATAATGTCTTAGACTTTTTGGTAATGGTCTCGTGCCTCGTTTTATTCTAACTCCTGATATATGATATTAAGTTATGTATTATTCATAGCTACTTCTTATTCATAAAAGTGAGTTTGCCAGGAAAACTTTACAAAATTGTTGCTTAGGGATCAAGTTACTTTTGTTAGGTATCTATCTACAGTGTTCATTTATGTTGAAAAAGTCATTCAGCGACATAAATTGCCTTTAATGGACTATAATAATGAAGTTTGTTGCTTCCTTAACACCTCAAGAACTCAGTTACTCATAAAAATATAGAAATTATTTTAATACATATAACAAAATATATGTAATCAAAGCACTACCAAGCAAGAAGTAACAAGTAAGAAGTCACGATAGCCGAATGGTTAGGTGATCGGATTTCGAGTCAAGAGAGCCGGCTTCGATCCTTAGGTGGTAGAATAGTGACCAATGAGTTTTTTCAAAAATTTATGTATGATTTACATCGTTGGCATGGACATAAAGATGGCGACAAGCTCATTTCATGCAAACTCGTCAGGGTATACCAACAGCATGTGATATATGAGCACGGTTTTTATTTTTTACTATTTTATATACTCTTTTAAAAATTATATAAACGTGCTATTATCTATTAACAGGTATTAGCATTAACAGGGTTTTAGCAGTTTAATTATAGTTAAATTGAAGGTTTTATTCAAAAGAATAAACATTTTACTGGAAATTCAGCATATTATTGCAGGAGATTTATCCAAGATACTTTTATCATGCAATTTTTTTAATATTTTTTAAATATATCATATTCTTATTCCATATAGTAGGAATTCAAAGTTTTGACTATTATTTCTACCCAAATTTTACAAGAACTTACCGTTGGGACGACGTGCCATGTGGTTAGCCTATTGCCGTCTTACGACTTGGGCAGTTAATAATACAAATCGTACTCGTACATAAATTACGAAAGAACTCATTGCTACGTGCCTTCCTACCGGGGATTGAACGCAAGTCTCCTGATTCGAATTCAGGTTACCCTACCACTCAAGTATTGTGGCTTCATTTAGAGTTTCATTACGAATATTGTAAGACGGTCTTGTCATTTATTAAAACCGACAGCAAAACAATTCTCTTTTCGTGAATTCTGATTATTACATAAAATAGTAAAATATTATATAAGGATTGGTACGTAATAAGAATCAACAGAAGAAAATAAAAAAAATACTGTACTTTTGACCGGATGTTGTTTATGTATCACGAGTATTTATTATAGAATACAATTAACGTGAGGGCTAAAATCTTCCTCATCCTTCCTTTTCTTGATAAAAGTGCTCCATAAAATGAAACAAAACATTTGAATAAATTTAACTCGCCTTTACAACAAAATTGTCTCAATAAAATCTCACAGAAGGTTGATTTAAATTAAATGAATAATTTACTTAAGAAATATGTCGAAATTCGCACCCTAGCAATTGTTAAATTTTATTGTAAATTCTAGGGCTGTGAAATAATTTCGAGTTACGAGTTAGAAATTTAGGTAATAAGACAAATTTAGTGTAAAATAAAACGCATTCGTGAGTGAAAATTTATTGTGGAAATTTATAAATGTCAAAACGTGATTTTATAATGTTGTATATATAAACATATAATACGGATTTTTATATACCGTACAGTTAAAAGCCGTGTGATATCGGCATAAATATTCACCTACCTCTTTCTTTCTATATATATTTACATCATACACGCAAAGAAAACGCTATTCAAAAGACACTATTGTCTCAGCTTAATATTATTAATAAGTTTACCGAACGATTGCAGTATAATAATCATGAAAATACCAACTCAAATTTGAGCAGTCCAGTGATGGCCAGTCTAAGTCCGTCTAAGGTTCATGGTGTCTGGTACTGCGGTCACCAATCGAAATAATTCACTGGAAGCTTATTTCCCACAGGAATAGACAGAGGTCTAGTATAGACAATTAAGTACCTTTGACCCACCTTCCACCGAGGATATTTTCGGAACAACGTGACAGGTGGTGAGCACCTCGCCGACTTTATGTCCAAGGCAACGACATTATTCCTACATGAGTTTTTGAAAAACCCATTGGTACGTGCCAGCCACCTGGGAATCGAACTCAGGTCTCTTGACTCGGAATTCCAACCACTTGAACACTCGGCTATCGTGACTATTATACATAATCTAGCACTTCTGAGGTTAAAGTTAATATAATAGAATTTTTGAAACCGACTTACGGCTTAAAAACTTTGCTATGTTTTAATTTAATAACTATATTATAATAACCTACATAAAAATATATTATAATAATTACCTTTAATCTACTATTGAATTATCAATACAACAATTTTAAAGTTAACCTGTAGCGTAGCAATACACAGAAGAATTAAAAAGGAAAATACTATATTCACACTACGAACGTCTTTGTATCTATGTTATATCGTGTCATGTGATTTAAAACAAGTTAATTATATTCCTTGGCCCAAACAAATATTCAAATATCTTGACGCAATTCCCAATACAGGAGTAGACAGAGGTCTAGTCTAGACAATTAAGTCCCTTTGACCTACCTTCCACCGAGGATATTTTCGGAACAATGTGACAGGTGGTGAGCCCCTCGCCGTCTTTGTGTCCAAAACAACGACATTATTCGTACATGACTTTTTGAAAAACCCGTTGGTACGAGCCGGCCACCTGGGGATTGAACGCAAGTCTCCTGATTCGAATTCAGGTTACCCTACCACTCAAGTATTGTGGCTTTATTTAGAGTTTCATTACGAATATTGTAAGACGGTCTTGTCATTTATTAAAACCGACAGCAAAACAATTCTCTTTTCGTGAATTCTGATTATTACATAAAATAGTAAAATATTATATAAGGATTGGTACGTAATAAGAATCAACAGAAGAAAATAAAAAATACTGTACTTTTGACCGGATGTTGTTTATGTATCACGAGTATTTATTATAGAATACAATTAACGTGAGGGCTAAAATCTTCCTCATCCTTCCTTTTCTTGATAAAAGTGCTCCATAAAATGAAACAAAACATTTGAATAAATTTAACTCGCCTTTACAACAAAATTGTCTCAATAAAATCTCACAGAAGGTTGATTTAAATTAAATGAATAATTTACTTAAGAAATATGTCGAAATTCGCACCCTAGCAATTGTTAAATTTTATTGTAAATTCTAGGGCTGTGAAATAATTTCGAGTTACGAGTTAGAAATTTAGGTAATAAGACAAATTTAGTGTAAAATAAAACGCATTCGTGAGTGAAAATTTATTGTGGAAATTTATAAATGTCAAAACGTGATTTTATAATGTTGTATATATAAACATATAATACGGATTTTTATATACTCTTTTAAAAATTATATAAACGTGCTATTATCTATTAACAGGTATTAGCATTAACAGGGTTTTTAGCAGTTTAATTATAGTTAAATTGAAGGTTTTATTCAAAAGAATAAACATTTTACTGGAAATTCAGCATATTATTGCAGGAGATTTATCCAAGATACTTTTATCATGCAATTTTTTTAATATTTTTTAAATATATCATATTCTTATTCCATATAGTAGGAATTCAAAGTTTTGACTATTATTTCTACCCAAATTTTACAAGAACTTACCGTTGGGACGACGTGCCATGTGGTTAGCCTATTGCCGTCTTACGACTTGGGCAGTTAATAATACAAATCGTACTCGTACATAAATTACGAAAGAACTCATTGCTACGTGCCTTCCTACCGGGGATTGAACGCAAGTCTCCTGATTCGAATTCAGGTTACCCTACCACTCAAGTATTGTGGCTTCATTTAGAGTTTCATTACGAATATTGTAAGACGGTCTTGTCATTTATTAAAACCGACAGCAAAACAATTCTCTTTTCGTGAATTCTGATTATTACATAAAATAGTAAAATATTATATAAGGATTGGTACGTAATAAGAATCAACAGAAGAAAATAAAAAATACTGTACTTTTGACCGGATGTTGTTTATGTATCACGAGTATTTATTATAGAATACAATTAACGTGAGGGCTAAAATCTTCCTCATCCTTCCTTTTCTTGATAAAAGTGCTCCATAAAATGAAACAAAACATTTGAATAAATTTAACTCGCCTTTACAACAAAATTGTCTCAATAAAATCTCACAGAAGGTTGATTTAAATTAAATGAATAATTTACTTAAGAAATATGTCGAAATTCGCACCCTAGCAATTGTTAAATTTTATTGTAAATTCTAGGG
Organism: Sericinus montela; assembly: GCA_029286605.1. Lineage (NCBI taxonomy): Eukaryota > Metazoa > Arthropoda > Insecta > Lepidoptera > Papilionidae > Sericinus > Sericinus montela. The sequence continues at coordinate 10,307 of JAGSMR010000011.1, forward strand.
CTGTGAAATAATTTCGAGTTACGAGTTAGAAATTTAGGTAATAAGACAAATTTAGTGTAAAATAAAACGCATTCGTGAGTGAAAATTTATTGTGGAAATTTATAAATGTCAAAACGTGATTTTATAATGTTGTATATATAAACATATAATACGGATTTTTATATACCGTACAGTTAAAAGCCGTGTGATATCGGCATAAATATTCACCTACCTCTTTCTTTCTATATATATTTACATCATACACGCAAAGAAAACGCTATTCAAAAGACACTATTGTCTCAGCTTAATATTATTAATAAGTTTACCGAACGATTGCAGTATAATAATCATGAAAATACCAACTCAAATTTGAGCAGTCCAGTGATGGCCAGTCTAAGTCCGTCTAAGGTTCATGGTGTCTGGTACTGCGGTCACCAATCGAAATAATTCACTGGAAGCTTATTTCCCACAGGAATAGACAGAGGTCTAGTATAGACAATTAAGTCCCTTTGACCTACCTTCCACCGAGGATATTTTCGGAACAACGTGACAGGTGGTGAGCACCTCGCCGACTTTATGTCCAAGGCAACGACATTATTCCTACATGAGTTTTTGAAAACACATTGGTACGTGCCAGCCACCTGGGAATCGAACTCAGGTCTCTTGACTCGGAATTCCAACCACTTGAACACTCGGCTATCGTGACTATTATACATAATCTAGCACTTCTGAGGTTAAAGTTAATATAATAGAATTTTGAAACCGACTTACGGCTTAAAAACTTTGCTATGTTTTAATTTAATAACTATATTATAATAACCTACATAAAAATATATTATAATAATTACCTTTAATCTACTATTGAATTATCAATACAACAATTTTAAAGTTAACCTGTAGCGTAGCAATACACAGAAGAATTAAAAAGGAAAATACTATATTCACACTACGAACGTCTTTGTATCTATGTTATATCGTGTCATGTGATTTAAAACAAGTTAATTATATTCCTTGGCCCAAACAAATATTCAAATATCTTGACGCAATTCCCAATACAGGAGTAGACAGAGGTCTAGTATAGACAATTAAGTCCCTTTGACCTACCTTCCACCGAGGATATTTTCGGAACAACGTGACAGGTGGTGAGCACCTCGCCGACTTTATGTCCAAGGCAACGACATTATTCCTACATGAGTTTTTGAAAAACACATTGGTACGTGCCAGCCACCTGGGAATCGAACTCAGGTCTCTTGACTCGAATTCAGGTTACCCTACCACTCAAGTATTGTGGCTTTATTTAGAGTTTCATTACGAATATTGTAAGACGGTCTTGTCATTTATTAAAACCGACAGCAAAACAATTCTCTTTTCGTGAATTCTGATTATTACATAAAATAGTAAAATATTATATAAGGATTGGTACGTAATAAGAATCAACAGAAGAAAATAAAAAATACTGTACTTTTGACCGGATGTTGTTTATGTATCACGAGTATTTATTATAGAATACAATTAACGTGAGGGCTAAAATCTTCCTCATCCTTCCTTTTCTTGATAAAAGTGCTCCATAAAATGAAACAAAACATTTGAATAAATTTAACTCGCCTTTACAACAAAATTGTCTCAATAAAATCTCACAGAAGGTTGATTTAAATTAAATGAATAATTTACTTAAGAAATATGTCGAAATTCGCACCCTAGCAATTGTTAAATTTTATTGTAAATTCTAGGGCTGTGAAATAATTTCGAGTTACGAGTTAGAAATTTAGGTAATAAGACAAATTTAGTGTAAAATAAAACGCATTCGTGAGTGAAAATTTATTGTGGAAATTTATAAATGTCAAAACGTGATTTTATAATGTTGTATATATAAACATATAATACGGATTTTTATATACCGTACAGTTAAAAGCCGTGTGATATCGGCATAAATATTCACCTACCTCTTTCTTTCTATATATATTTACATCATACACGCAAAGAAAACGCTATTCAAAAGACACTATTGTCTCAGCTTAATATTATTAATAAGTTTACCGAACGATTGCAGTATAATAATCATGAAAATACCAACTCAAATTTGAGCAGTCCAGTGATGGCCAGTCTAAGTCCGTCTAAGGTTCATGGTGTCTGGTACTGCGGTCACCAATCGAAATAATTCACTGGAAGCTTATTTCCCACAGGAATAGACAGAGGTCTAGTATAGACAATTAAGTACCTTTGACCCACCTTCCACCGAGGATATTTTCGGAACAACGTGACAGGTGGTGAGCACCTCGCCGACTTTATGTCCAAGGCAACGACATTATTCCTACATGAGTTTTTGAAAAACCCATTGGTACGTGCCAGCCACCTGGGAATCGAACTCAGGTCTCTTGACTCGGAATTCCAACCACTTGAACACTCGGCTATCGTGACTATTATACATAATCTAGCACTTCTGAGGTTAAAGTTAATATAATAGAATTTTGAAACCGACTTACGGCTTAAAAACTTTGCTATGTTTTAATTTAATAACTATATTATAATAACCTACATAAAAATATATTATAATAATTACCTTTAATCTACTATTGAATTATCAATACAACAATTTTAAAGTTAACCTGTAGCGTAGCAATACACAGAAGAATTAAAAAGGAAAATACTATATTCACACTACGAACGTCTTTGTATCTATGTTATATCGTGTCATGTGATTTAAAACAAGTTAATTATATTCCTTGGCCCAAACAAATATTCAAATATCTTGACGCAATTCCCAATACAGGAGTAGACAGAGGTCTAGTCTAGACAATTAAGTCCCTTTGACCTACCTTCCACCGAGGATATTTTCGGAACAATGTGACAGGTGGTGAGCCCCTCGCCGTCTTTGTGTCCAAAACAACGACATTATTCGTACATGACTTTTTGAAAAACCCGTTGGTACGAGCCGGCCACCTGGGGATTGAACTTGGGTCTCATGACTCCTCGAAATTCCGACCACCCAACCACTCGGCTATCATGACATTACCCACAAAAATAACAAGTATTCAAAATTAAAAAGTTATAAAGGCCTCTTTTGCTGCGTGGTTACCGTGTAAGAATATATCACCCGCTTTCATTTTTCGCACGAGAGTCGTAAGGCGACAAGGTCAAGAGGTCAAGAGTACTCGGATACCTAGACGTGCATGTATGAGGAAGATGATGAATCTGAAAGAAGTATGTAGGGATCGTGACACTTGGCGATCTGTTCTGTCTGGCTACCCCGTCAGGGATGTGCGTGAAGATAAATAAATATAAATAAATAATATTATTATTTATTTATATTATAATAACCTACATAAAAATATATTATAATAACCTACATAAAAATATATTATAATAACCTACATAAAAATATATTATAATAACCTACATAAAAATATATTATAATAACCTACATAAAAATATATTATAATAACCTACATAAAAATATATTATAATAATTACCTTTAATCTACTATTGAATTATCAATACAACAATTTTAAAGTTAACCTGTAGCGTAGCAATACACAGAAGAATTAAAAAGGAAAATACTATATTCACACTACGAACGTCTTTGTATCTATGTTATATCGTGTCATGTGATTTAAAACAAGTTAATTATATTCCTTGGCCCAAACAAATATTCAAATATCTTGACGCAATTCCCAATACAGGAGTAGACAGAGGTCTAGTATAGACAATTAAGTCCCTTTGACCTACCTTCCACCGAGGATATTTTCGGAACAATGTGACAGGTGGTGAGCACCTCGCCGACTTTATGTCCAAGGCAACGACATTATTCGTACATGACTTTTGAAAAACCCGTTGGTACGAGCCGGCCACCTGGGGATTGAACTTGGGTCTCATGACTCGGAATTCCAACCACTTGAACACTCGGCTATCGTGACTATTATACATAATCTAGCACTTCTGAGGTTAAAGTTAATATAATAGAATTTTTGAAACCGACTTACGGCTTAAAAACTTTGCTATGTTTTAATTTAATAACTATATTATAATAACCTACATAAAAATATATTATAATAATTACCTTTAATCTACTATTGAATTATCAATACAACAATTTTAAAGTTAACCTGTAGCGTAGCAATACACAGAAGAATTAAAAGGAAAATACTATATTCACACTACGAACGTCTTTGTATCTATGTTATATCGTGTCATGTGATTTAAAACAAGTTAATTATATTCCTTGGCCCAAACAAATATTCAAATATCTTGACGCAATTCCCAATACAGGAGTAGACAGAGGTCTAGTATAGACAATTAAGTACCTTTGACCCACCTTCCACCGAGGATATTTTCGGAACAACGTGACAGGTGGTGAGCACCTCGCCGACTTTATGTCCAAGGCAACGACATTATTCCTACATGAGTTTTGAAAAACACATTGGTACGTGCCAGCCACCTGGGAATCGAACTCAGGTCTCTTGACTCGGAATTCCAACCACTTGAACACTCGGCTATCGTGACTATTATACATAATCTAGCACTTCTGAGGTTAAAGTTAATATAATAGAATTTTTGAAACCGACTTACGGCTTAAAAACTTTGCTATGTTTTAATTTAATAACTATATTATAATAATTACCTTTAATCTACTATTGAATTATCAATACAACAATTTTAAAGTTAACCTGTAGCGTAGCAATACACAGAAGAATTAAAAGGAAAATACTATATTCACACTACGAACGTCTTTGTATCTATGTTATATCGTGTCATGTGATTTAAAACAAGTTAATTATATTCCTTGGCCCAAACAAATATTCAAATATCTTGACGCAATTCCCAATACAGGAGTAGACAGAGGTCTAGTATAGACAATTAAGTACCTTTGACCCACCTTCCACCGAGGATATTTTCGGAACAACGTGACAGGTGGTGAGCACCTCGCCGACTTTATGTCCAAGGCAACGACATTATTCCTACATGAGTTTTGAAAAACACATTGGTACGTGCCAGCCACCTGGGAATCGAACTCAGGTCTCTTGACTCGGAATTCCAACCACTTGAACACTCGGCTATCGTGACTATTATACATAATCTAGCACTTCTGAGGTTAAAGTTAATATAATAGAATTTTTGAAACCGACTTACGGCTTAAAAACTTTGCTATGTTTTAATTTAATAACTATATTATAATAATTACCTTTAATCTACTATTGAATTATCAATACAACAATTTTAAAGTTAACCTGTAGCGTAGCAATACACAGAAGAATTAAAAGGAAAATACTATATTCACACTACGAACGTCTTTGTATCTATGTTATATCGTGTCATGTGATTTAAAACAAGTTAATTATATTCCTTGGCCCAAACAAATATTCAAATATCTTGACGCAATTCCCAATACAGGAGTAGACAGAGGTCTAGTATAGACAATTAAGTCCCTTTGACCTACCTTCCACCGAGGATATTTTCGGAACAACGTGACAGGTGGTGAGCACCTCGCCGACTTTATGTCCAAGGCAACGACATTATTCCTACATGAGTTTTGAAAAACACATTGGTACGTGCCAGCCACCTGGGAATCGAACTCAGGTCTCTTGACTCGGAATTCCAACCACTTGAACACTCGGCTATCGTGACTATTATACATAATCTAGCACTTCTGAGGTTAAAGTTAATATAATAGAATTTTTGAAACCGACTTACGGCTTAAAAACTTTGCTATGTTTTAATTTAATAACTATATTATAATAACCTACATAAAAATATATTATAATAACCTACATAAAAATATATTATAATAACCTACATAAAAATATATTATAATAACCTACATAAAAATATATTATAATAATTACCTTTAATCTACTATTGAATTATCAATACAACAATTTTAAAGTTAACCTGTAGCGTAGCAATACACAGAAGAATTAAAAGGAAAATACTATATTTTATCCAGTAAAAATTGTACTTGTGTGTCGTCGGTCATGGACAATTACATTTTCAGAATTGCACCAAAAATAATAATGTCTTAGACTTTTTGGTAATGGTCTCGTGCCTCGTTTTATTCTAACTCCTGATATATGATATTAAGTTATGTATTATTCATAGCTACTTCTTATTCATAAAAGTGAGTTTGCCAGGAAAACTTTACAAAATTGTTGCTTAGGGATCAAGTTACTTTTGTTAGGTATCTATCTACAGTGTTCATTTATGTTGAAAAGTCATTCAGCGACATAAATTGCCTTTAATGGACTATAATAATGAAGTTTGTTGCTTCCTTAACACCTCAAGAACTCAGTTACTCATAAAAATATAGAAATTATTTTAATACATATAACAAAATATATGTAATCAAAGCACTACCAAGCAAGAAGTAACAAGTAAGAAGTCACGATAGCCGAATGGTTAGGTGATCGGATTTCGAGTCAAGAGAGCCGGCTTCGATCCTTAGGTGGTAGAATAGTGACCAATGAGTTTTTTCAAAAATTTATGTATGATTTACATCGTTGGCATGGACATAAAGATGGCGACAAGCTCACTCTCTTATAATAACCTACATAAAAATATATTATAATAATTACCTTTAATCTACTATTGAATTATCAATACAACAATTTTAAAGTTAACCTGTAGCGTAGCAATACACAGAAGAATTAAAAGGAAAATACTATATTCACACTACGAACGTCTTTGTATCTATGTTATATCGTGTCATGTGATTTAAAACAAGTTAATTATATTCCTTGGCCCAAACAAATATTCAAATATCTTGACGCAATTCCCAATACAGGAGTAGACAGAGGTCTAGTCTAGACAATTAAGTCCCTTTGACCTACCTTCCACCGAGGATATTTTCGGAACAACGTGACAGGTGGTGAGCACCTCGCCGACTTTATGTCCAAGGCAACGACATTATTCCTACATGAGTTTTGAAAAACACATTGGTACGTGCCAGCCACCTGGGAATCGAACTCAGGTCTCTTGACTCGGAATTCCAACCACTTGAACACTCGGCTATCGTGACTATTATACATAATCTAGCACTTCTGAGGTTAAAGTTAATATAATAGAATTTTGAAACCGACTTACGGCTTAAAAACTTTGCTATGTTTTAATTTAATAACTATATTATAATAACCTACATAAAAATATATTATAATAATTACCTTTAATCTACTATTGAATTATCAATACAACAATTTTAAAGTTAACCTGTAGCGTAGCAATACACAGAAGAATTAAAAGGAAAATACTATATTCACACTACGAACGTCTTTGTATCTATGTTATATCGTGTCATGTGATTTAAAACAAGTTAATTATATTCCTTGGCCCAAACAAATATTCAAATATCTTGACGCAATTCCCAATACAGGAGTAGACAGAGGTCTAGTCTAGACAATTAAGTCCCTTTGACCTACCTTCCACCGAGGATATTTTCGAACAATGTGACAGGTGGTGAGCACCTCGCCGACTTTATGTCCAAGGCAACGACATTATTCCTACATGAGTTTTGAAAACACATTGGTACGTGCCAGCCACCTGGGAATCGAACTCAGGTCTCTTGACTCGGAATTCCAACCACTTGAACACTCGGCTATCGTGACTATTATACATAATCTAGCACTTCTGAGGTTAAAGTTAATATAATAGAATTTTGAAACCGACTTACGGCTTAAAAACTTTGCTATGTTTTAATTTAATAACTATATTATAATAACCTACATAAAAATATATTATAATAATTACCTTTAATCTACTATTGAATTATCAATACAACAATTTTAAAGTTAACCTGTAGCGTAGCAATACACAGAAGAATTAAAAGGAAAATACTATATTCACACTACGAACGTCTTTGTATCTATGTTATATCGTGTCATGTGATTTAAAACAAGTTAATTATATTCCTTGGCCCAAACAAATATTCAAATATCTTGACGCAATTCCCAATACAGGAGTAGACAGAGGTCTAGTCTAGACAATTAAGTCCCTTTGACCTACCTTCCACCGAGGATATTTTCGGAACAATGTGACAGGTGGTGAGCCCCTCGCCGTCTTTGTGTCCAAAACAACGACATTATTCGTACATGACTTTTTGAAAAACCCATTGGTACGTGCCAGCCACCTGGGGATTGAACTTGGGTCTCATGACTCCTCGAAATTCCGACCACCCAACCACTGGCTATCATGACATTACCCACAAAAATAACAAGTATTCAAAATTAAAAAGTTATAAAGGCCTCTTTTGCTGCGTGGTTACCGTGTAAGAATATATCACCCGCTTTCATTTTTCGCACGAGAGTCGTAAGGCGACAAGGTCAAGAGGTCAAGAGTACTCGGATACCTAGACGTGCATGTATGAGGAAGATGATGAATCTGAAAGAAGTATGTAGGGATCGTGACACTTGGCGATCTGTTCTGTCTGGCTACCCCGTCAGGGATGTGCGTGAAGATAAATAAATATAAATAAATAATATTATTATTTATTTATATTATATTAATTTTCAATTACATTTTTATATTTCTCATTAATATTATTTTTTAATATTTTTTTAATACTATTGTAAAATTCAATAATATTTAACGTCGTTGCTTACATTCCTATGATTGGATGTCCAAAATGAGAAAACTTTAGGTGGATAATTTTATGTAGTAATTAATGCAGTAAATGAATATTTTATTTTATCCAGTAAAATTGTACTTGTGTGTCGTCGGTCATGGACAATTACATTTTCAGAATTGCACCAAAAAATAATAATGTCTTAGACTTTTTGGTAATGGTCTCGTGCCTCGTTTTATTCTAACTCCTGATATATGATATTAAGTTATGTATTATTCATAGCTACTTCTTATTCATAAAAGTGAGTTTGCCAGGAAAACTTTACAAAATTGTTGCTTAGGGATCAAGTTACTTTTGTTAGGTATCTATCTACAGTGTTCATTTATGTTGAAAAAGTCATTCAGCGACATAAATTGCCTTTAATGGACTATAATAATGAAGTTTGTTGCTTCCTTAACACCTCAAGAACTCAGTTACTCATAAAAATATAGAAATTATTTTAATACATATAACAAAATATATGTAATCAAAGCACTACCAAGCAAGAAGTAACAAGTAAGAAGTCACGATAGCCGAATGGTTAGGTGATCGGATTTCGAGTCAAGAGAGCCGGCTTCGATCCTTAGGTGGTAGAATAGTGACCAATGAGTTTTTCAAAATTTATGTATGATTTACATCGTTGGCATGGACATAAAGATGGCGACAAGCTCATTTCATGCAAACTCGTCAGGGTATACCAACAGCATGTGATATATGAGCACGGTTTTTATTTTTTACTATTTTATATACTCTTTTAAAAATTATATAAACGTGCTATTATCTATTAACAGGTATTAGCATTAACAGGGTTTTTAGCAGTTTAATTATAGTTAAATTGAAGGTTTTATTCAAAAGAATAAACATTTTACTGGAAATTCAGCATATTATTGCAGGAGATTTATCCAAGATACTTTTATCATGCAATTTTTTAATATTTTTTAAATATATCATATTCTTATTCCATATAGTAGGAATTCAAAGTTTTGACTATTATTTCTACCCAAATTTTACAAGAACTTACCGTTGGGACGACGTGCCATGTGGTTAGCCTATTGCCGTCTTACGACTTGGGCAGTTAATAATACAAATCGTACTCGTACATAAATTACGAAAGAACTCATTGCTACGTGCCTTCCTACCGGGGATTGAACGCAAGTCTCCTGATTCGAATTCAGGTTACCCTACCACTCAAGTATTGTGGCTTCATTTAGAGTTTCATTACGAATATTGTAAGACGGTCTTGTCATTTATTAAAACCGACAGCAAAACAATTCTCTTTTCGTGAATTCTGATTATTACATAAAATAGTAAAATATTATATAAGGATTGGTACGTAATAAGAATCAACAGAAGAAAATAAAAAATACTGTACTTTTGACCGGATGTTGTTTATGTATCACGAGTATTTATTATAGAATACAATTAACGTGAGGGCTAAAATCTTCCTCATCCTTCCTTTTCTTGATAAAAGTGCTCCATAAAATGAAACAAAACATTTGAATAAATTTAACTCGCCTTTACAACAAAATTGTCTCAATAAAATCTCACAGAAGGTTGATTTAAATTAAATGAATAATTTACTTAAGAAATATGTCGAAATTCGCACCCTAGCAATTGTTAAATTTTATTGTAAATTCTAGGGCTGTGAAATAATTTCGAGTTACGAGTTAGAAATTTAGGTAATAAGACAAATTTAGTGTAAAATAAAACGCATTCGTGAGTGAAAATTTATTGTGGAAATTTATAAATGTCAAAACGTGATTTTATAATGTTGTATATATAAACATATAATACGGATTTTTATATACCGTACAGTTAAAAGCCGTGTGATATCGGCATAAATATTCACCTACCTCTTTCTTTCTATATATATTTACATCATACACGCAAAGAAAACGCTATTCAAAAGACACTATTGTCTCAGCTTAATATTATTAATAAGTTTACCGAACGATTGCAGTATAATAATCATGAAAATACCAACTCAAATTTGAGCAGTCCAGTGATGGCCAGTCTAAGTCCGTCTAAGGTTCATGGTGTCTGGTACTGCGGTCACCAATCGAAATAATTCACTGGAAGCTTATTTCCCACAGGAATAGACAGAGGTCTAGTCTAGACAATTAAGTCCCTTTGACCTACCTTCCACCGAGGATATTTTCGGAACAACGTGACAGGTGGTGAGCACCTCGCCGACTTTATGTCCAAGGCAACGACATTATTCCTACATGAGTTTTTGAAAAACCCATTGGTACGTGCCAGCCACCTGGGAATCGAACTCAGGTCTCTTGACTCGGAATTCCAACCACTTGAACACTCGGCTATCGTGACTATTATACATAATCTAGCACTTCTGAGGTTAAAGTTAATATAATAGAATTTTGAAACTGACTTACGGCTTAAAAACTTTGCTATGTTTTAATTTAATAACTATATTATAATAACCTACATAAAAATATATTATAATAATTACCTTTAATCTACTATTGAATTATCAATACAACAATTTTAAAGTTAACCTGTAGCGTAGCAATACACAGAAGAATTAAAAAGGAAAATACTATATTCACACTACGAACGTCTTTGTATCTATGTTATATCGTGTCATGTGATTTAAAACAAGTTAATTATATTCCTTGGCCCAAACAAATATTCAAATATCTTGACGCAATTCCCAATACAGGAGTAGACAGAGGTCTAGTATAGACAATTAAGTACCTTTGACCCACCTTCCACCGAGGATATTTTCGGAACAATGTGACAGGTGGTGAGCACCTCGCCGACTTTATGTCCAAGGCAACGACATTATTCGTACATGACTTTTTGAAAAACCCGTTGGTACGAGCCGGCCACCTGGGGATTGAACTTGGGTCTCATGACTCCTCGAAATTCCGACCACCCAACCACTCGGCTATCATGACATTACCCACAAAAATAACAAGTATTCAAAATTAAAAAGTTATAAAGGCCTCTTTTGCTGCGTGGTTACCGTGTAAGAATATATCACCCGCTTTCATTTTCGCACGAGAGTCGTAAGGCGACAAGGTCAAGAGGTCAAGAGTACTCGGATACCTAGACGTGCATGTATGAGGAAGATGATGAATCTGAAAGAAGTATGTAGGGATCGTGACACTTGGCGATCTGTTCTGTCTGGCTACCCCGTCAGGGATGTGCGTGAAGATAAATAAATATAAATAAATAATATTATTATTTATTTATATTATAATAACCTACATAAAAATATATTATAATAACCTACATAAAAATATATTATAATAATTACCTTTAATCTACTATTGAATTATCAATACAACAATTTTAAAGTTAACCTGTAGCGTAGCAATACACAGAAGAATTAAAAGGAAAATACTATATTCACACTACGAACGTCTTTGTATCTATGTTATATCGTGTCATGTGATTTAAAACAAGTTAATTATATTCCTTGGCCCAAACAAATATTCAAATATCTTGACGCAATTCCCAATACAGGAGTAGACAGAGGTCTAGTATAGACAATTAAGTCCCTTTGACCTACCTTCCACCGAGGATATTTTCGGAACAATGTGACAGGTGGTGAGCACCTCGCCGACTTTATGTCCAAGGCAACGACATTATTCGTACATGACTTTTGAAAAACCCGTTGGTACGAGCCGGCCACCTGGGGATTGAACTTGGGTCTCATGACTCCTCGAAATTCCGACCACCCAACCACTCGGCTATCATGACTATTATACATAATCTAGCACTTCTGAGGTTAAAGTTAATATAATAGAATTTTTGAAACCGACTTACGGCTTAAAAACTTTGCTATGTTTTAATTTAATAACTATATTATAATAACCTACATAAAAATATATTATAATAACCTACATAAAAATATATTATAATAATTACCTTTAATCTACTATTGAATTATCAATACAACAATTTTAAAGTTAACCTGTAGCGTAGCAATACACAGAAGAATTAAAAGGAAAATACTATATTCACACTACGAACGTCTTTGTATCTATGTTATATCGTGTCATGTGATTTAAAACAAGTTAATTATATTCCTTGGCCCAAACAAATATTCAAATATCTTGACGCAATTCCCAATACAGGAGTAGACAGAGGTCTAGTCTAGACAATTAAGTCCCTTTGACCTACCTTCCACCGAGGATATTTTCGGAACAATGTGACAGGTGGTGAGCACCTCGCCGACTTTATGTCCAAGGCAACGACATTATTCGTACATGACTTTTGAAAAACCCGTTGGTACGAGCCGGCCACCTGGGGATTGAACTTGGGTCTCATGACTCCTCGAAATTCCGACCACCCAACCACTCGGCTATCATGACATTACCCACAAAAATAACAAGTATTCAAAATTAAAAAGTTATAAAGGCCTCTTTTGCTGCGTGGTTACCGTGTAAGAATATATCACCCGCTTTCATTTTCGCACGAGAGTCGTAAGGCGACAAGGTCAAGAGGTCAAGAGTACTCGGATACCTAGACGTGCATGTATGAGGAAGATGATGAATCTGAAAGAAGTATGTAGGGATCGTGACACTTGGCGATCTGTTCTGTCTGGCTACCCCGTCAGGGATGTGCGTGAAGATAAATAAATATAAATAAATAATATTATTATTTATTTATATTATAATAATTACCTTTAATCTACTATTGAATTATCAATACAACAATTTTAAAGTTAACCTGTAGCGTAGCAATACACAGAAGAATTAAAAGGAAAATACTATATTCACACTACGAACGTCTTTGTATCTATGTTATATCGTGTCATGTGATTTAAAACAAGTTAATTATATTCCTTGGCCCAAACAAATATTCAAATATCTTGACGCAATTCCCAATACAGGAGTAGACAGAGGTCTAGTCTAGACAATTAAGTCCCTTTGACCTACCTTCCACCGAGGATATTTTCGGAACAATGTGACAGGTGGTGAGCACCTCGCCGACTTTATGTCCAAGGCAACGACATTATTCGTACATGACTTTTGAAAAACCCGTTGGTACGAGCCGGCCACCTGGGGATTGAACTTGGGTCTCATGACTCCTCGAAATTCCGACCACCCAACCACTCGGCTATCGTGACTATTATACATAATCTAGCACTTCTGAGGTTAAAGTTAATATAATAGAATTTTTGAAACCGACTTACGGCTTAAAAACTTTGCTATGTTTTAATTTAATAACTATATTATAATAATTACCTTTAATCTACTATTGAATTATCAATACAACAATTTTAAAGTTAACCTGTAGCGTAGCAATACACAGAAGAATTAAAAGGAAAATACTATATTCACACTACGAACGTCTTTGTATCTATGTTATATCGTGTCATGTGATTTAAAACAAGTTAATTATATTCCTTGGCCCAAACAAATATTCAAATATCTTGACGCAATTCCCAATACAGGAGTAGACAGAGGTCTAGTCTAGACAATTAAGTCCCTTTGACCTACCTTCCACCGAGGATATTTTCGGAACAATGTGACAGGTGGTGAGCACCTCGCCGACTTTATGTCCAAGGCAACGACATTATTCGTACATGACTTTTGAAAAACCCGTTGGTACGAGCCGGCCACCTGGGGATTGAACTTGGGTCTCATGACTCCTCGAAATTCCGACCACCCAACCACTCGGCTATCGTGACTATTATACATAATCTAGCACTTCTGAGGTTAAAGTTAATATAATAGAATTTTTGAAACCGACTTACGGCTTAAAAACTTTGCTATGTTTTAATTTAATAACTATATTATAATAATTACCTTTAATCTACTATTGAATTATCAATACAACAATTTTAAAGTTAACCTGTAGCGTAGCAATACACAGAAGAATTAAAAGGAAAATACTATATTCACACTACGAACGTCTTTGTATCTATGTTATATCGTGTCATGTGATTTAAAACAAGTTAATTATATTCCTTGGCCCAAACAAATATTCAAATATCTTGACGCAATTCCCAATACAGGAGTAGACAGAGGTCTAGTATAGACAATTAAGTCCCTTTGACCTACCTTCCACCGAGGATATTTTCGGAACAATGTGACAGGTGGTGAGCACCTCGCCGACTTTATGTCCAAGGCAACGACATTATTCGTACATGACTTTTGAAAAACCCGTTGGTACGAGCCGGCCACCTGGGGATTGAACTTGGGTCTCATGACTCCTCGAAATTCCGACCACCCAACCACTCGGCTATCGTGACTATTATACATAATCTAGCACTTCTGAGGTTAAAGTTAATATAATAGAATTTTTGAAACCGACTTACGGCTTAAAAACTTTGCTATGTTTTAATTTAATAACTATATTATAATAACCTACATAAAAATATATTATAATAATTACCTTTAATCTACTATTGAATTATCAATACAACAATTTTAAAGTTAACCTGTAGCGTAGCAATACACAGAAGAATTAAAAGGAAAATACTATATTCACACTACGAACGTCTTTGTATCTATGTTATATCGTGTCATGTGATTTAAAACAAGTTAATTATATTCCTTGGCCCAAACAAATATTCAAATATCTTGACGCAATTCCCAATACAGGAGTAGACAGAGGTCTAGTCTAGACAATTAAGTCCCTTTGACCTACCTTCCACCGAGGATATTTTCGGAACAATGTGACAGGTGGTGAGCCCTCGCCGTCTTTGTGTCCAAAACAACGACATTATTCGTACATGACTTTTGAAAAACCCGTTGGTACGAGCCGGCCACCTGGGGATTGAACTTGGGTCTCATGACTCCTCGAAATTCCGACCACCCAACCACTCGGCTATCGTGACTATTATACATAATCTAGCACTTCTGAGGTTAAAGTTAATATAATAGAATTTTTGAAACCGACTTACGGCTTAAAAACTTTGCTATGTTTTAATTTAATAACTATATTATAATATCCAGTAAAAATTGTACTTGTGTGTCGTCGGTCATGGACAATTACATTTTCAGAATTGCACCAAAAAATAATAATGTCTTAGACTTTTTGGTAATGGTCTCGTGCCTCGTTTTATTCTAACTCCTGATATATGATATTAAGTTATGTATTATTCATAGCTACTTCTTATTCATAAAAGTGAGTTTGCCAGGAAAACTTTACAAAATTGTTGCTTAGGGATCAAGTTACTTTTGTTAGGTATCTATCTACAGTGTTCATTTATGTTGAAAAAGTCATTCAGCGACATAAATTGCCTTTAATGGACTATAATAATGAAGTTTGTTGCTTCCTTAACACCTCAAGAACTCAGTTACTCATAAAAATATAGAAATTATTTTAATACATATAACAAAATATATGTAATCAAAGCACTACCAAGCAAGAAGTAACAAGTAAGAAGTCACGATAGCCGAATGGTTAGGTGATCGGATTTCGAGTCAAGAGAGCCGGCTTCGATCCTTAGGTGGTAGAATAGTGACCAATGAGTTTTTCAAAATTTATGTATGATTTACATCGTTGGCATGGACATAAAGATGGCGACAAGCTCACTCTCTTATCAAATTATACTACATTAATATTAGAAAATAATGTTTTCGAGAGAGATACATATATAGAGCATAGCCAAAGCAAAACAGTTTCAACAAAGGCTGAGATTCTTACAAACATCTGCTTTTATCAGCAATCATTTCATGCAAACTCGTCAGGGTATACCAACAGCATGTGATATATGAGCACGGTTTTTTATTTTTTTTACTATTTTATATACTCTTTTAAAAATTATATAAACGTGCTATTATCTATTAACAGGTATTAGCATTAACAGGGTTTTTAGCAGTTTAATTATAGTTAAATTGAAGGTTTTATTCAAAAGAATAAACATTTTACTGGAAATTCAGCATATTATTGCAGGAGATTTATCCAAGATACTTTTATCATGCAATTTTTTAATATTTTTTAAATATATCATATTCTTATTCCATATAGTAGGAATTCAAAGTTTTGACTATTATTTCTACCCAAATTTTACAAGAACTTACCGTTGGGACGACGTGCCATGTGGTTAGCCTATTGCCGTCTTACGACTTGGGCAGTTAATAATACAAATCGTACTCGTACATAAATTACGAAAGAACTCATTGCTACGTGCCTTCCTACCGGGGATTGAACGCAAGTCTCCTGATTCGAATTCAGGTTACCCTACCACTCAAGTATTGTGGCTTCATTTAGAGTTTCATTACGAATATTGTAAGACGGTCTTGTCATTTATTAAAACCGACAGCAAAACAATTCTCTTTTCGTGAATTCTGATTATTACATAAAATAGTAAAATATTATATAAGGATTGGTACGTAATAAGAATCAACAGAAGAAAATAAAAAATACTGTACTTTTGACCGGATGTTGTTTATGTATCACGAGTATTTATTATAGAATACAATTAACGTGAGGGCTAAAATCTTCCTCATCCTTCCTTTTCTTGATAAAAGTGCTCCATAAAATGAAACAAAACATTTGAATAAATTTAACTCGCCTTTACAACAAAATTGTCTCAATAAAATCTCACAGAAGGTTGATTTAAATTAAATGAATAATTTACTTAAGAAATATGTCGAAATTCGCACCCTAGCAATTGTTAAATTTTATTGTAAATTCTAGGGCTGTGAAATAATTTCGAGTTACGAGTTAGAAATTTAGGTAATAAGACAAATTTAGTGTAAAATAAAACGCATTCGTGAGTGAAAATTTATTGTGGAAATTTATAAATGTCAAAACGTGATTTTATAATGTTGTATATATAAACATATAATACGGATTTTTATATACCGTACAGTTAAAAGCCGTGTGATATCGGCATAAATATTCACCTACCTCTTTCTTTCTATATATATTTACATCATACACGCAAAGAAAACGCTATTCAAAAGACACTATTGTCTCAGCTTAATATTATTAATAAGTTTACCGAACGATTGCAGTATAATAATCATGAAAATACCAACTCAAATTTGAGCAGTCCAGTGATGGCCAGTCTAAGTCCGTCTAAGGTTCATGGTGTCTGGTACTGCGGTCACCAATCGAAATAATTCACTGGAAGCTTATTTCCCACAGGAATAGACAGAGGTCTAGTATAGACAATTAAGTACCTTTGACCCACCTTCCACCGAGGATATTTTCGGAACAACGTGACAGGTGGTGAGCACCTCGCCGACTTTATGTCCAAGGCAACGACATTATTCCTACATGAGTTTTTTGAAAAACCCATTGGTACGTGCCAGCCACCTGGGAATCGAACTCAGGTCTCTTGACTCGGAATTCCAACCACTTGAACACTCGGCTATCGTGACTATTATACATAATCTAGCACTTCTGAGGTTAAAGTTAATATAATAGAATTTTTGAAACCGACTTACGGCTTAAAAACTTTGCTATGTTTTAATTTAATAACTATATTATAATAACCTACATAAAAATATATTATAATAATTACCTTTAATCTACTATTGAATTATCAATACAACAATTTTAAAGTTAACCTGTAGCGTAGCAATACACAGAAGAATTAAAAAGGAAAATACTATATTCACACTACGAACGTCTTTGTATCTATGTTATATCGTGTCATGTGATTTAAAACAAGTTAATTATATTCCTTGGCCCAAACAAATATTCAAATATCTTGACGCAATTCCCAATACAGGAGTAGACAGAGGTCTAGTATAGACAATTAAGTACCTTTGACCCACCTTCCACCGAGGATATTTTCGGAACAACGTGACAGGTGGTGAGCACCTCGCCGACTTTATGTCCAAGGCAACGACATTATTCCTACATGAGTTTTTTGAAAAACCCATTGGTACGTGCCAGCCACCTGGGAATCGAACTCAGGTCTCTTGACTCGGAATTCCAACCACTTGAACACTCGGCTATCGTGACTATTATACATAATCTAGCACTTCTGAGGTTAAAGTTAATATAATAGAATTTTTGAAACCGACTTACGGCTTAAAAACTTTGCTATGTTTTAATTTAATAACTATATTATAATAACCTACATAAAAATATATTATAATAATTACCTTTAATCTACTATTGAATTATCAATACAACAATTTTAAAGTTAACCTGTAGCGTAGCAATACACAGAAGAATTAAAAAGGAAAATACTATATTCACACTACGAACGTCTTTGTATCTATGTTATATCGTGTCATGTGATTTAAAACAAGTTAATTATATTCCTTGGCCCAAACAAATATTCAAATATCTTGACGCAATTCCCAATACAGGAGTAGACAGAGGTCTAGTCTAGACAATTAAGTCCCTTTGACCTACCTTCCACCGAGGATATTTTCGGAACAATGTGACAGGTGGTGAGCCCCTCGCCGTCTTTGTGTCCAAAACAACGACATTATTCGTACATGACTTTTTTGAAAAACCCGTTGGTACGAGCCGGCCACCTGGGGATTGAACTTGGGTCTCATGACTCCTCGAAATTCCGACCACCCAACCACTCGGCTATCATGACATTACCCACAAAAATAACAAGTATTCAAAATTAAAAAGTTATAAAGGCCTCTTTTGCTGCGTGGTTACCGTGTAAGAATATATCACCCGCTTTCATTTTTCGCACGAGAGTCGTAAGGCGACAAGGTCAAGAGGTCAAGAGTACTCGGATACCTAGACGTGCATGTATGAGGAAGATGATGAATCTGAAAGAAGTATGTAGGGATCGTGACACTTGGCGATCTGTTCTGTCTGGCTACCCCGTCAGGGATGTGCGTGAAGATAAATAAATATAAATAAATAATATTATTATTTATTTATATTATATTAATTTTCAATTACATTTTTTTATATTTCTCATTAATATTATTTTTTTTAATACTATTGTAAAATTCAATAATATTTAACGTCGTTGCTTACATTCCTATGATTGGATGTCCAAAATGAGAAAACTTTAGGTGGATAATTTTATGTAGTAATTAATGCAGTAAATGAATATTTTATTTTATCCAGTAAAATTGTACTTGTGTGTCGTCGGTCATGGACAATTACATTTTCAGAATTGCACCAAAAATAATAATGTCTTAGACTTTTGGTAATGGTCTCGTGCCTCGTTTTATTCTAACTCCTGATATATGATATTAAGTTATGTATTATTCATAGCTACTTCTTATTCATAAAAGTGAGTTTGCCAGGAAAACTTTACAAAATTGTTGCTTAGGGATCAAGTTACTTTTGTTAGGTATCTATCTACAGTGTTCATTTATGTTGAAAAAGTCATTCAGCGACATAAATTGCCTTTAATGGACTATAATAATGAAGTTTGTTGCTTCCTTAACACCTCAAGAACTCAGTTACTCATAAAAATATAGAAATTATTTTAATACATATAACAAAATATATGTAATCAAAGCACTACCAAGCAAGAAGTAACAAGTAAGAAGTCACGATAGCCGAATGGTTAGGTGATCGGATTTCGAGTCAAGAGAGCCGGCTTCGATCCTTAGGTGGTAGAATAGTGACCAATGAGTTTTTTCAAAAATTTATGTATGATTTACATCGTTGGCATGGACATAAAGATGGCGACAAGCTCACTCTCTTATCAAATTATACTACATTAATATTAGAAAATAATGTTTTCGAGAGAGATACATATATAGAGCATAGCCAAAGCAAAACAGTTTCAACAAAGGCTGAGATTCTTACAAACATCTGCTTTTATCAGCAATCATTTCATGCAAACTCGTCAGGGTATACCAACAGCATGTGATATATGAGCACGGTTTTTATTTTTTTACTATTTTATATACTCTTTTAAAAATTATATAAACGTGCTATTATCTATTAACAGGTATTAGCATTAACAGGGTTTTTAGCAGTTTAATTATAGTTAAATTGAAGGTTTTATTCAAAAGAATAAACATTTTACTGGAAATTCAGCATATTATTGCAGGAGATTTATCCAAGATACTTTTATCATGCAATTTTTTAATATTTTTTAAATATATCATATTCTTATTCCATATAGTAGGAATTCAAAGTTTTGACTATTATTTCTACCCAAATTTTACAAGAACTTACCGTTGGGACGACGTGCCATGTGGTTAGCCTATTGCCGTCTTACGACTTGGGCAGTTAATAATACAAATCGTACTCGTACATAAATTACGAAAGAACTCATTGCTACGTGCCTTCCTACCGGGGATTGAACGCAAGTCTCCTGATTCGAATTCAGGTTACCCTACCACTCAAGTATTGTGGCTTCATTTAGAGTTTCATTACGAATATTGTAAGACGGTCTTGTCATTTATTAAAACCGACAGCAAAACAATTCTCTTTTCGTGAATTCTGATTATTACATAAAATAGTAAAATATTATATAAGGATTGGTACGTAATAAGAATCAACAGAAGAAAATAAAAAATACTGTACTTTTGACCGGATGTTGTTTATGTATCACGAGTATTTATTATAGAATACAATTAACGTGAGGGCTAAAATCTTCCTCATCCTTCCTTTTCTTGATAAAAGTGCTCCATAAAATGAAACAAAACATTTGAATAAATTTAACTCGCCTTTACAACAAAATTGTCTCAATAAAATCTCACAGAAGGTTGATTTAAATTAAATGAATAATTTACTTAAGAAATATGTCGAAATTCGCACCCTAGCAATTGTTAAATTTTATTGTAAATTCTAGGGCTGTGAAATAATTTCGAGTTACGAGTTAGAAATTTAGGTAATAAGACAAATTTAGTGTAAAATAAAACGCATTCGTGAGTGAAAATTTATTGTGGAAATTTATAAATGTCAAAACGTGATTTTATAATGTTGTATATATAAACATATAATACGGATTTTTATATACCGTACAGTTAAAAGCCGTGTGATATCGGCATAAATATTCACCTACCTCTTTCTTTCTATATATATTTACATCATACACGCAAAGAAAACGCTATTCAAAAGACACTATTGTCTCAGCTTAATATTATTAATAAGTTTACCGAACGATTGCAGTATAATAATCATGAAAATACCAACTCAAATTTGAGCAGTCCAGTGATGGCCAGTCTAAGTCCGTCTAAGGTTCATGGTGTCTGGTACTGCGGTCACCAATCGAAATAATTCACTGGAAGCTTATTTCCCACAGGAATAGACAGAGGTCTAGTATAGACAATTAAGTACCTTTGACCCACCTTCCACCGAGGATATTTTCGGAACAACGTGACAGGTGGTGAGCACCTCGCCGACTTTATGTCCAAGGCAACGACATTATTCCTACATGAGTTTTGAAAACACATTGGTACGTGCCAGCCACCTGGGAATCGAACTCAGGTCTCTTGACTCGGAATTCCAACCACTTGAACACTCGGCTATCGTGACTATTATACATAATCTAGCACTTCTGAGGTTAAAGTTAATATAATAGAATTTTTGAAACCGACTTACGGCTTAAAAACTTTGCTATGTTTTAATTTAATAACTATATTATAATAACCTACATAAAAATATATTATAATAATTACCTTTAATCTACTATTGAATTATCAATACAACAATTTTAAAGTTAACCTGTAGCGTAGCAATACACAGAAGAATTAAAAGGAAAATACTATATTCACACTACGAACGTCTTTGTATCTATGTTATATCGTGTCATGTGATTTAAAACAAGTTAATTATATTCCTTGGCCCAAACAAATATTCAAATATCTTGACGCAATTCCCAATACAGGAGTAGACAGAGGTCTAGTCTAGACAATTAAGTCCCTTTGACCTACCTTCCACCGAGGATATTTTCGGAACAATGTGACAGGTGGTGAGCCCTCGCCGTCTTTGTGTCCAAAACAACGACATTATTCGTACATGACTTTTTGAAAAACCCGTTGGTACGAGCCGGCCACCTGGGGATTGAACTTGGGTCTCATGACTCCTCGAAATTCCGACCACCCAACCACTCGGCTATCATGACATTACCCACAAAAATAACAAGTATTCAAAATTAAAAGTTATAAAGGCCTCTTTTGCTGCGTGGTTACCGTGTAAGAATATATCACCCGCTTTCATTTTTCGCACGAGAGTCGTAAGGCGACAAGGTCAAGAGGTCAAGAGTACTCGGATACCTAGACGTGCATGTATGAGGAAGATGATGAATCTGAAAGAAGTATGTAGGGATCGTGACACTTGGCGATCTGTTCTGTCTGGCTACCCCGTCAGGGATGTGCGTGAAGATAAATAAATATAAATAAATAATATTATTATTTATTTATATTATATTAATTTTCAATTACATTTTTATATTTCTCATTAATATTATTTTTTTAATACTATTGTAAAATTCAATAATATTTAACGTCGTTGCTTACATTCCTATGATTGGATGTCCAAAATGAGAAAACTTTAGGTGGATAATTTTATGTAGTAATTAATGCAGTAAATGAATATTTTATTTTATCCAGTAAAATTGTACTTGTGTGTCGTCGGTCATGGACAATTACATTTTCAGAATTGCACCAAAAAATAATAATGTCTTAGACTTTTTGGTAATGGTCTCGTGCCTCGTTTTATTCTAACTCCTGATATATGATATTAAGTTATGTATTATTCATAGCTACTTCTTATTCATAAAAGTGAGTTTGCCAGGAAAACTTTACAAAATTGTTGCTTAGGGATCAAGTTACTTTTGTTAGGTATCTATCTACAGTGTTCATTTATGTTGAAAAAGTCATTCAGCGACATAAATTGCCTTTAATGGACTATAATAATGAAGTTTGTTGCTTCCTTAACACCTCAAGAACTCAGTTACTCATAAAAATATAGAAATTATTTTAATACATATAACAAAATATATGTAATCAAAGCACTACCAAGCAAGAAGTAACAAGTAAGAAGTCACGATAGCCGAATGGTTAGGTGATCGGATTTCGAGTCAAGAGAGCCGGCTTCGATCCTTAGGTGGTAGAATAGTGACCAATGAGTTTTTTCAAAAATTTATGTATGATTTACATCGTTGGCATGGACATAAAGATGGCGACAAGCTCACTCTCTTATCAAATTATACTACATTAATATTAGAAAATAATGTTTTCGAGAGAGATACATATATAGAGCATAGCCAAAGCAAAACAGTTTCAACAAAGGCTGAGATTCTTACAAACATCTGCTTTTATCAGCAATCATTTCATGCAAACTCGTCAGGGTATACCAACAGCATGTGATATATGAGCACGGTTTTTTATTTTTTTTACTATTTTATATACTCTTTTAAAAATTATATAAACGTGCTATTATCTATTAACAGGTATTAGCATTAACAGGGTTTTTTAGCAGTTTAATTATAGTTAAATTGAAGGTTTTATTCAAAAAGAATAAACATTTTACTGGAAATTCAGCATATTATTGCAGGAGATTTATCCAAGATACTTTTATCATGCAATTTTTTTTAATATTTTTTTTTTAAATATATCATATTCTTATTCCATATAGTAGGAATTCAAAGTTTTGACTATTATTTCTACCCAAATTTTACAAGAACTTACCGTTGGGACGACGTGCCATGTGGTTAGCCTATTGCCGTCTTACGACTTGGGCAGTTAATAATACAAATCGTACTCGTACATAAATTACGAAAGAACTCATTGCTACGTGCCTTCCTACCGGGGATTGAACGCAAGTCTCCTGATTCGAATTCAGGTTACCCTACCACTCAAGTATTGTGGCTTCATTTAGAGTTTCATTACGAATATTGTAAGACGGTCTTGTCATTTATTAAAACCGACAGCAAAACAATTCTCTTTTCGTGAATTCTGATTATTACATAAAATAGTAAAATATTATATAAGGATTGGTACGTAATAAGAATCAACAGAAGAAAATAAAAAAAATACTGTACTTTTGACCGGATGTTGTTTATGTATCACGAGTATTTATTATAGAATACAATTAACGTGAGGGCTAAAATCTTCCTCATCCTTCCTTTTCTTGATAAAAGTGCTCCATAAAATGAAACAAAACATTTGAATAAATTTAACTCGCCTTTACAACAAAATTGTCTCAATAAAATCTCACAGAAGGTTGATTTAAATTAAATGAATAATTTACTTAAGAAATATGTCGAAATTCGCACCCTAGCAATTGTTAAATTTTATTGTAAATTCTAGGGCTGTGAAATAATTTCGAGTTACGAGTTAGAAATTTAGGTAATAAGACAAATTTAGTGTAAAATAAAACGCATTCGTGAGTGAAAATTTATTGTGGAAATTTATAAATGTCAAAACGTGATTTTATAATGTTGTATATATAAACATATAATACGGATTTTTATATACCGTACAGTTAAAAGCCGTGTGATATCGGCATAAATATTCACCTACCTCTTTCTTTCTATATATATTTACATCATCCACGCAAAGAAAACGCTATTCAAAAGACACTATTGTCTCAGCTTAATATTATTAATAAGTTTACCGAACGATTGCAGTATAATAATCATGAAAATACCAACTCAAATTTGAGCAGTCCAGTGATGGCCAGTCTAAGTCCGTCTAAGGTTCATGGTGTCTGGTACTGCGGTCACCAATCGAAATAATTCACTGGAAGCTTATTTCCCACAGGAATAGACAGAGGTCTAGTATAGACAATTAAGTACCTTTGACCCACCTTCCACCGAGGATATTTTCGGAACAACGTGACAGGTGGTGAGCACCTCGCCGACTTTATGTCCAAGGCAACGACATTATTCCTACATGAGTTTTTGAAAACACATTGGTACGTGCCAGCCACCTGGGAATCGAACTCAGGTCTCTTGACTCGGAATTCCAACCACTTGAACACTCGGCTATCGTGACTATTATACATAATCTAGCACTTCTGAGGTTAAAGTTAATATAATAGAATTTTTGAAACCGACTTACGGCTTAAAAACTTTGCTATGTTTTAATTTAATAACTATATTATAATAACCTACATAAAAATATATTATAATAATTACCTTTAATCTACTATTGAATTATCAATACAACAATTTTAAAGTTAACCTGTAGCGTAGCAATACACAGAAGAATTAAAAAGGAAAATACTATATTCACACTACGAACGTCTTTGTATCTATGTTATATCGTGTCATGTGATTTAAAACAAGTTAATTATATTCCTTGGCCCAAACAAATATTCAAATATCTTGACGCAATTCCCAATACAGGAGTAGACAGAGGTCTAGTCTAGACAATTAAGTCCCTTTGACCTACCTTCCACCGAGGATATTTTCGGAACAATGTGACAGGTGGTGAGCCCCTCGCCGTCTTTGTGTCCAAAACAACGACATTATTCGTACATGACTTTTTGAAAAACCCGTTGGTACGAGCCGGCCACCTGGGGATTGAACTTGGGTCTCATGACTCCTCGAAATTCCGACCACCCAACCACTCGGCTATCATGACATTACCCACAAAAATAACAAGTATTCAAAATTAAAAGTTATAAAGGCCTCTTTTGCTGCGTGGTTACCGTGTAAGAATATATCACCCGCTTTCATTTTTCGCACGAGAGTCGTAAGGCGACAAGGTCAAGAGGTCAAGAGTACTCGGATACCTAGACGTGCATGTATGAGGAAGATGATGAATCTGAAAGAAGTATGTAGGGATCGTGACACTTGGCGATCTGTTCTGTCTGGCTACCCCGTCAGGGATGTGCGTGAAGATAAATAAATATAAATAAATAATATTATTATTTATTTATATTATATTAATTTTCAATTACATTTTTATATTTCTCATTAATATTATTTTTTTTAATACTATTGTAAAATTCAATAATATTTAACGTCGTTGCTTACATTCCTATGATTGGATGTCCAAAATGAGAAAACTTTAGGTGGATAATTTTATGTAGTAATTAATGCAGTAAATGAATATTTTATTTTATCCAGTAAAAATTGTACTTGTGTGTCGTCGGTCATGGACAATTACATTTTCAGAATTGCACCAAAAAATAATAATGTCTTAGACTTTTTGGTAATGGTCTCGTGCCTCGTTTTATTCTAACTCCTGATATATGATATTAAGTTATGTATTATTCATAGCTACTTCTTATTCATAAAAGTGAGTTTGCCAGGAAAACTTTACAAAATTGTTGCTTAGGGATCAAGTTACTTTTGTTAGGTATCTATCTACAGTGTTCATTTATGTTGAAAAAGTCATTCAGCGACATAAATTGCCTTTAATGGACTATAATAATGAAGTTTGTTGCTTCCTTAACACCTCAAGAACTCAGTTACTCATAAAAATATAGAAATTATTTTAATACATATAACAAAATATATGTAATCAAAGCACTACCAAGCAAGAAGTAACAAGTAAGAAGTCACGATAGCCGAATGGTTAGGTGATCGGATTTCGAGTCAAGAGAGCCGGCTTCGATCCTTAGGTGGTAGAATAGTGACCAATGAGTTTTTCAAAATTTATGTATGATTTACATCGTTGGCATGGACATAAAGATGGCGACAAGCTCACTCTCTTATCAAATTATACTACATTAATATTAGAAAATAATGTTTTCGAGAGAGATACATATATAGAGCATAGCCAAAGCAAAACAGTTTCAACAAAGGCTGAGATTCTTACAAACATCTGCTTTTATCAGCAATCATTTCATGCAAACTCGTCAGGGTATACCAACAGCATGTGATATATGAGCACGGTTTTTATTTTTTTACTATTTTATATACTCTTTTAAAAATTATATAAACGTGCTATTATCTATTAACAGGTATTAGCATTAACAGGGTTTTTTAGCAGTTTAATTATAGTTAAATTGAAGGTTTTATTCAAAAAGAATAAACATTTTACTGGAAATTCAGCATATTATTGCAGGAGATTTATCCAAGATACTTTTATCATGCAATTTTTTAATATTTTTAAATATATCATATTCTTATTCCATATAGTAGGAATTCAAAGTTTTGACTATTATTTCTACCCAAATTTTACAAGAACTTACCGTTGGGACGACGTGCCATGTGGTTAGCCTATTGCCGTCTTACGACTTGGGCAGTTAATAATACAAATCGTACTCGTACATAAATTACGAAAGAACTCATTGCTACGTGCCTTCCTACCGGGATTGAACGCAAGTCTCCTGATTCGAATTCAGGTTACCCTACCACTCAAGTATTGTGGCTTTATTTAGAGTTTCATTACGAATATTGTAAGACGGTCTTGTCATTTATTAAAACCGACAGCAAAACAATTCTCTTTTCGTGAATTCTGATTATTACATAAAATAGTAAAATATTATATAAGGATTGGTACGTAATAAGAATCAACAGAAGAAAATAAAAAATACTGTACTTTTGACCGGATGTTGTTTATGTATCACGAGTATTTATTATAGAATACAATTAACGTGAGGGCTAAAATCTTCCTCATCCTTCCTTTTCTTGATAAAAGTGCTCCATAAAATGAAACAAAACATTTGAATAAATTTAACTCGCCTTTACAACAAAATTGTCTCAATAAAATCTCACAGAAGGTTGATTTAAATTAAATGAATAATTTACTTAAGAAATATGTCGAAATTCGCACCCTAGCAATTGTTAAATTTTATTGTAAATTCTAGGGCTGTGAAATAATTTCGAGTTACGAGTTAGAAATTTAGGTAATAAGACAAATTTAGTGTAAAATAAAACGCATTCGTGAGTGAAAATTTATTGTGGAAATTTATAAATGTCAAAACGTGATTTTATAATGTTGTATATATAAACATATAATACGGATTTTTATATACCGTACAGTTAAAAGCCGTGTGATATCGGCATAAATATTCACCTACCTCTTTCTTTCTATATATATTTACATCATACACGCAAAGAAAACGCTATTCAAAAGACACTATTGTCTCAGCTTAATATTATTAATAAGTTTACCGAACGATTGCAGTATAATAATCATGAAAATACCAACTCAAATTTGAGCAGTCCAGTGATGGCCAGTCTAAGTCCGTCTAAGGTTCATGGTGTCTGGTACTGCGGTCACCAATCGAAATAATTCACTGGAAGCTTATTTCCCACAGGAATAGACAGAGGTCTAGTCTAGACAATTAAGTCCCTTTGACCTACCTTCCACCGAGGATATTTTCGGAACAACGTGACAGGTGGTGAGCACCTCGCCGACTTTATGTCCAAGGCAACGACATTATTCCTACATGAGTTTTTGAAAAAACCCATTGGTACGTGCCAGCCACCTGGGAATCGAACTCGGGTCTCTTGACTCGGAATTCCAACCACTTGAACACTCGGCTATCGTGACTATTATACATAATCTAGCACTTCTGAGGTTAAAGTTAATATAATAGAATTTTTGAAACCGACTTACGGCTTAAAAACTTTGCTATGTTTTAATTTAATAACTATATTATAATAACCTACATAAAAATATATTATAATAATTACCTTTAATCTACTATTGAATTATCAATACAACAATTTTAAAGTTAACCTGTAGCGTAGCAATACACAGAAGAATTAAAAGGAAAATACTATATTCACACTACGAACGTCTTTGTATCTATGTTATATCGTGTCATGTGATTTAAAACAAGTTAATTATATTCCTTGGCCCAAACAAATATTCAAATATCTTGACGCAATTCCCAATACAGGAGTAGACAGAGGTCTAGTCTAGACAATTAAGTCCCTTTGACCTACCTTCCACCGAGGATATTTTCGGAACAACGTGACAGGTGGTGAGCCCTCGCCGTCTTTGTGTCCAAAACAACGACATTATTCCTACATGAGTTTTTGAAAACCCATTGGTACGTGCCAGCCACCTGGGAATCGAACTCAGGTCTCTTGACTCGGAATTCCAACCACTTGAACACTCGGCTATCGTGACTATTATACATAATCTAGCACTTCTGAGGTTAAAGTTAATATAATAGAATTTTGAAACCGACTTACGGCTTAAAAACTTTGCTATGTTTTAATTTAATAACTATATTATAATAACCTACATAAAAATATATTATAATAATTACCTTTAATCTACTATTGAATTATCAATACAACAATTTTAAAGTTAACCTGTAGCGTAGCAATACACAGAAGAATTAAAAGGAAAATACTATATTCACACTACGAACGTCTTTGTATCTATGTTATATCGTGTCATGTGATTTAAAACAAGTTAATTATATTCCTTGGCCCAAACAAATATTCAAATATCTTGACGCAATTCCCAATACAGGAGTAGACAGAGGTCTAGTCTAGACAATTAAGTCCTTTGACCTACCTTCCACCGAGGATATTTTCGGAACAACGTGACAGGTGGTGAGCACCTCGCCGACTTTATGTCCAAGGCAACGACATTATTCGTACATGACTTTTGAAAACCCGTTGGTACGAGCCGGCCACCTGGGGATTGAACTTGGGTCTCATGACTCCTCGAAATTCCGACCACCCAACCACTCGGCTATCATGACATTACCCACAAAATAACAAGTATTCAAAATTAAAAAGTTATAAAGGCCTCTTTTGCTGCGTGGTTACCGTGTAAGAATATATCACCCGCTTTCATTTTTCGCACGAGAGTCGTAAGGCGACAAGGTCAAGAGGTCAAGAGTACTCGGATACCTAGACGTGCATGTATGAGGAAGATGATGAATCTGAAAGAAGTATGTAGGGATCGTGACACTTGGCGATCGGTTCTGTCTGGCTACCCTGTCTGGGACTGTGAGTGAAGATGAATAAATATAAATAAATAATATTATTATTATTTATATTATATTAATTTTCAATTACATTTTTTATATTTCTCATTAATATTATTTTTTTAATACTATTGTAAAATTCAATAATATTTAACGTCGTTGCTTACATTCCTATGATTGGATGTCCAAATGAGAAAACTTTAGGTGGATAATTTTATGTAGTAATTAATGCAGTAAATGAATATTTTATTTTATCCAGTAAAATTGTACTTGTGTGTCGTCGGTCATGGACAATTACATTTTCAGAATTGCACCAAAAATAATAATGTCTTAGACTTTTTGGTAATGGTCTCGTGCCTCGTTTTATTCTAACTCCTGATATATGATATTAAGTTATGTATTATTCATAGCTACTTCTTATTCATAAAAGTGAGTTTGCCAGGAAAACTTTACAAAATTGTTGCTTAGGGATCAAGTTACTTTTGTTAGGTATCTATCTACAGTGTTCATTTATGTTGAAAAGTCATTCAGCGACATAAATTGCCTTTAATGGACTATAATAATGAAGTTTGTTGCTTCCTTAACACCTCAAGAACTCAGTTACTCATAAAAATATAGAAATTATTTTAATACATATAACAAAATATATGTAATCAAAGCACTACCAAGCAAGAAGTAACAAGTAAGAAGTCACGATAGCCGAATGGTTAGGTGATCGGATTTCGAGTCAAGAGAGCCGGCTTCGATCCTTAGGTGGTAGAATAGTGACCAATGAGTTTTTCAAAATTTATGTATGATTTACATCGTTGGCATGGACATAAAGATGGCGACAAGCTCACTCTCTTATCAAATTATACTACATTAATATTAGAAAATAATGTTTTCGAGAGAGATACATATATAGAGCATAGCCAAAGCAAAACAGTTTCAACAAAGGCTGAGATTCTTACAAACATCTGCTTTTATCAGCAATCATTTCATGCAAACTCGTCAGGGTATACCAACAGCATGTGATATATGAGCACGGTTTTTATTTTTTTACTATTTTATATACTCTTTTAAAAATTATATAAACGTGCTATTATCTATTAACAGGTATTAGCATTAACAGGGTTTTTAGCAGTTTAATTATAGTTAAATTGAAGGTTTTATTCAAAAGAATAAACATTTTACTGGAAATTCAGCATATTATTGCAGGAGATTTATCCAAGATACTTTTATCATGCAATTTTTTTTAATATTTTTTTTAAATATATCATATTCTTATTCCATATAGTAGGAATTCAAAGTTTTGACTATTATTTCTACCCAAATTTTACAAGAACTTACCGTTGGGACGACGTGCCATGTGGTTAGCCTATTGCCGTCTTACGACTTGGGCAGTTAATAATACAAATCGTACTCGTACATAAATTACGAAAGAACTCATTGCTACGTGCCTTCCTACCGGGGATTGAACGCAAGTCTCCTGATTCAATTCAGGTTACCCTACCACTCAAGTATTGTGGCTTCATTTAGAGTTTCATTACGAATATTGTAAGACGGTCTTGTCATTTATTAAAACCGACAGCAAAACAATTCTCTTTTCGTGAATTCTGATTATTACATAAAATAGTAAAATATTATATAAGGATTGGTACGTAATAAGAATCAACAGAAGAAAATAAAAAAAATACTGTACTTTTGACCGGATGTTGTTTATGTATCACGAGTATTTATTATAGAATACAATTAACGTGAGGGCTAAAATCTTCCTCATCCTTCCTTTTCTTGATAAAGTGCTCCATAAAATGAAACAAAACATTTGAATAAATTTAACTCGCCTTTACAACAAAATTGTCTCAATAAAATCTCACAGAAGGTTGATTTAAATTAAATGAATAATTTACTTAAGAAATATGTCGAAATTCGCACCCTAGCAATTGTTAAATTTTATTGTAAATTCTAGGGCTGTGAAATAATTTCGAGTTACGAGTTAGAAATTTAGGTAATAAGACAAATTTAGTGTAAAATAAAACGCATTCGTGAGTGAAAATTTATTGTGGAAATTTATAAATGTCAAAACGTGATTTTATAATGTTGTATATATAAACATATAATACGGATTTTTATATACCGTACAGTTAAAAGCCGTGTGATATCGGCATAAATATTCACCTACCTCTTTCTTTCTATATATATTTACATCATACACGCAAAGAAAACGCTATTCAAAAGACACTATTGTCTCAGCTTAATATTATTAATAAGTTTACCGAACGATTGCAGTATAATAATCATGAAAATACCAACTCAAATTTGAGCAGTCCAGTGATGGCCAGTCTAAGTCCGTCTAAGGTTCATGGTGTCTGGTACTGCGGTCACCAATCGAAATAATTCACTGGAAGCTTATTTCCCACAGGAATAGACAGAGGTCTAGTCTAGACAATTAAGTCCCTTTGACCTACCTTCCACCGAGGATATTTTCGGAACAACGTGACAGGTGGTGAGCACCTCGCCGACTTTATGTCCAAGGCAACGACATTATTCGTACATGACTTTTGAAAAACCCGTTGGTACGAGCCGGCCACCTGGGATTGAACTTGGGTCTCATGACTCCTCGAAATTCCGACCACCCAACCACTCGGCTATCGTGACTATTATACATAATCTAGCACTTCTGAGGTTAAAGTTAATATAATAGAATTTTGAAACCGACTTACGGCTTAAAAACTTTGCTATGTTTTAATTTAATAACTATATTATAATAATTACCTTTAATCTACTATTGAATTATCAATACAACAATTTTAAAGTTAACCTGTAGCGTAGCAATACACAGAAGAATTAAAAGGAAAATACTATATTCACACTACGAACGTCTTTGTATCTATGTTATATCGTGTCATGTGATTTAAAACAAGTTAATTATATTCCTTGGCCCAAACAAATATTCAAATATCTTGACGCAATTCCCAATACAGGAGTAGACAGAGGTCTAGTATAGACAATTAAGTACCTTTGACCCACCTTCCACCGAGGATATTTTCGGAACAACGTGACAGGTGGTGAGCACCTCGCCGACTTTATGTCCAAGGCAACGACATTATTCCTACATGAGTTTTGAAAACACATTGGTACGTGCCAGCCACCTGGGAATCGAACTCAGGTCTCTTGACTCGGAATTCCAACCACTTGAACACTCGGCTATCGTGACTATTATACATAATCTAGCACTTCTGAGGTTAAAGTTAATATAATAGAATTTTGAAACCGACTTACGGCTTAAAAACTTTGCTATGTTTTAATTTAATAACTATATTATAATAACCTACATAAAAATATATTATAATAATTACCTTTAATCTACTATTGAATTATCAATACAACAATTTTAAAGTTAACCTGTAGCGTAGCAATACACAGAAGAATTAAAAGGAAAATACTATATTCACACTACGAACGTCTTTGTATCTATGTTATATCGTGTCATGTGATTTAAAACAAGTTAATTATATTCCTTGGCCCAAACAAATATTCAAATATCTTGACGCAATTCCCAATACAGGAGTAGACAGAGGTCTAGTCTAGACAATTAAGTCCCTTTGACCTACCTTCCACCGAGGATATTTTCGGAACAACGTGACAGGTGGTGAGCACCTCGCCGACTTTATGTCCAAGGCAACGACATTATTCGTACATGACTTTTGAAAAACCCGTTGGTACGAGCCGGCCACCTGGGGATTGAACTTGGGTCTCATGACTCCTCGAAATTCCGACCACCCAACCACTCGGCTATCGTGACTATTATACATAATCTAGCACTTCTGAGGTTAAAGTTAATATAATAGAATTTTTGAAACCGACTTACGGCTTAAAAACTTTGCTATGTTTTAATTTAATAACTATATTATAATAACCTACATAAAAATATATTATAATAACCTACATAAAAATATATTATAATAACCTACATAAAAATATATTATAATAACCTACATAAAAATATATTATAATAATTACCTTTAATCTACTATTGAATTATCAATACAACAATTTTAAAGTTAACCTGTAGCGTAGCAATACACAGAAGAATTAAAAAGGAAAATACTATATTCACACTACGAACGTCTTTGTATCTATGTTATATCGTGTCATGTGATTTAAAACAAGTTAATTATATTCCTTGGCCCAAACAAATATTCAAATATCTTGACGCAATTCCCAATACAGGAGTAGACAGAGGTCTAGTCTAGACAATTAAGTCCCTTTGACCTACCTTCCACCGAGGATATTTTCGGAACAATGTGACAGGTGGTGAGCACCTCGCCGACTTTATGTCCAAGGCAACGACATTATTCGTACATGACTTTTGAAAACACATTGGTACGTGCCAGCCACCTGGGAATCGAACTCAGGTCTCTTGACTCGGAATTCCAACCACTTGAACACTCGGCTATCGTGACTATTATACATAATCTAGCACTTCTGAGGTTAAAGTTAATATAATAGAATTTTTGAAACCGACTTACGGCTTAAAAACTTTGCTATGTTTTAATTTAATAACTATATTATAATAACCTACATAAAATATATTATAATAACCTACATAAAATATATTATAATAACCTACATAAAATATATTATAATAACCTACATAAAATATATTATAATAATTACCTTTAATCTACTATTGAATTATCAATACAACAATTTTAAAGTTAACCTGTAGCGTAGCAATACACAGAAGAATTAAAAAGGAAAATACTATATTCACACTACGAACGTCTTTGTATCTATGTTATATCGTGTCATGTGATTTAAAACAAGTTAATTATATTCCTTGGCCCAAACAAATATTCAAATATCTTGACGCAATTCCCAATACAGGAGTAGACAGAGGTCTAGTATAGACAATTAAGTCCCTTTGACCTACCTTCCACCGAGGATATTTTCGGAACAACGTGACAGGTGGTGAGCACCTCGCCGACTTTATGTCCAAGGCAACGACATTATTCCTACATGAGTTTTGAAAACACATTGGTACGTGCCAGCCACCTGGGAATCGAACTCAGGTCTCTTGACTCGGAATTCCAACCACTTGAACACTCGGCTATCGTGACTATTATACATAATCTAGCACTTCTGAGGTTAAAGTTAATATAATAGAATTTTTGAAACCGACTTACGGCTTAAAAACTTTGCTATGTTTTAATTTAATAACTATATTATAATAATTACCTTTAATGGACTATAATAATGAAGTTTGTTGCTTCCTTAACACCTCAAGAACTCAGTTACTCATAAAAATATAGAAATTATTTTAATACATATAACAAAATATATGTAATCAAAGCACTACCAAGCAAGAAGTAACAAGTAAGAAGTCACGATAGCCGAATGGTTAGGTGATCGGATTTCGAGTCAAGAGAGCCGGCTTCGATCCTTAGGTGGTAGAATAGTGACCAATGAGTTTTTTCAAAAATTTATGTATGATTTACATCGTTGGCATGGACATAAAGATGGCGACAAGCTCACTCTCTTATCAAATTATACTACATTAATATTAGAAAATAATGTTTTCGAGAGATACATATATAGAGCATAGCCAAAGCAAAACAGTTTCAACAAAGGCTGAGATTCTTACAAACATCTGCTTTTATCAGCAATCATTTCATGCAAACTCGTCAGGGTATACCAACAGCATGTGATATATGAGCACGGTTTTTTATTTTTTTTACTATTTTATATACTCTTTTAAAAATTATATAAACGTGCTATTATCTATTAACAGGTATTAGCATTAACAGGGTTTTTTAGCAGTTTAATTATAGTTAAATTGAAGGTTTTATTCAAAAAGAATAAACATTTTACTGGAAATTCAGCATATTATTGCAGGAGATTTATCCAAGATACTTTTATCATGCAATTTTTTTTAATATTTTTTTTAAATATATCATATTCTTATTCCATATAGTAGG
Organism: Sericinus montela; assembly: GCA_029286605.1. Taxonomy (NCBI): domain Eukaryota; kingdom Metazoa; phylum Arthropoda; class Insecta; order Lepidoptera; family Papilionidae; genus Sericinus; species Sericinus montela. The sequence continues at coordinate 46,509 of JAGSMR010000011.1, forward strand.
AATTCAAAGTTTTGACTATTATTTCTACCCAAATTTTACAAGAACTTACCGTTGGGACGACGTGCCATGTGGTTAGCCTATTGCCGTCTTACGACTTGGGCAGTTAATAATACAAATCGTACTCGTACATAAATTACGAAAGAACTCATTGCTACGTGCCTTCCTACCGGGGATTGAACGCAAGTCTCCTGATTCGAATTCAGGTTACCCTACCACTCAAGTATTGTGGCTTCATTTAGAGTTTCATTACGAATATTGTAAGACGGTCTTGTCATTTATTAAAACCGACAGCAAAACAATTCTCTTTTCGTGAATTCTGATTATTACATAAAATAGTAAAATATTATATAAGGATTGGTACGTAATAAGAATCAACAGAAGAAAATAAAAAATACTGTACTTTTGACCGGATGTTGTTTATGTATCACGAGTATTTATTATAGAATACAATTAACGTGAGGGCTAAAATCTTCCTCATCCTTCCTTTTCTTGATAAAAGTGCTCCATAAAATGAAACAAAACATTTGAATAAATTTAACTCGCCTTTACAACAAAATTGTCTCAATAAAATCTCACAGAAGGTTGATTTAAATTAAATGAATAATTTACTTAAGAAATATGTCGAAATTCGCACCCTAGCAATTGTTAAATTTTATTGTAAATTCTAGGGCTGTGAAATAATTTCGAGTTACGAGTTAGAAATTTAGGTAATAAGACAAATTTAGTGTAAAATAAAACGCATTCGTGAGTGAAAATTTATTGTGGAAATTTATAAATGTCAAAACGTGATTTTATAATGTTGTATATATAAACATATAATACGGATTTTTATATACTCTTTTTAAAAATTATATAAACGTGCTATTATCTATTAACAGGTATTAGCATTAACAGGGTTTTTAGCAGTTTAATTATAGTTAAATTGAAGGTTTTATTCAAAAAGAATAAACATTTTACTGGAAATTCAGCATATTATTGCAGGAGATTTATCCAAGATACTTTTATCATGCAATTTTTTTAATATTTTTTTAATACTATTGTAAAATTCAATAATATTTAACGTCGTTGCTTACATTCCTATGATTGGATGTCCAAAATGAGAAAACTTTAGGTGGATAATTTTATGTAGTAATTAATGCAGTAAATGAATATTTTATTTTATCCAGTAAAAATTGTACTTGTGTGTCGTCGGTCATGGACAATTACATTTTCAGAATTGCACCAAAAATAATAATGTCTTAGACTTTTGGTAATGGTCTCGTGCCTCGTTTTATTCTAACTCCTGATATATGATATTAAGTTATGTATTATTCATAGCTACTTCTTATTCATAAAAGTGAGTTTGCCAGGAAAACTTTACAAAATTGTTGCTTAGGGATCAAGTTACTTTTGTTAGGTATCTATCTACAGTGTTCATTTATGTTGAAAAAGTCATTCAGCGACATAAATTGCCTTTAATGGACTATAATAATGAAGTTTGTTGCTTCCTTAACACCTCAAGAACTCAGTTACTCATAAAAATATAGAAATTATTTTAATACATATAACAAAATATATGTAATCAAAGCACTACCAAGCAAGAAGTAACAAGTAAGAAGTCACGATAGCCGAATGGTTAGGTGATCGGATTTCGAGTCAAGAGAGCCGGCTTCGATCCTTAGGTGGTAGAATAGTGACCAATGAGTTTTTCAAAATTTATGTATGATTTACATCGTTGGCATGGACATAAAGATGGCGACAAGCTCATTTCATGCAAACTCGTCAGGGTATACCAACAGCATGTGATATATGAGCACGGTTTTTTATTTTTTTACTATTTTATATACTCTTTTAAAAATTATATAAACGTGCTATTATCTATTAACAGGTATTAGCATTAACAGGGTTTTTAGCAGTTTAATTATAGTTAAATTGAAGGTTTTATTCAAAAGAATAAACATTTTACTGGAAATTCAGCATATTATTGCAGGAGATTTATCCAAGATACTTTTATCATGCAATTTTTTTAATATTTTTTAAATATATCATATTCTAAATATTATCATGTTGTGTACATATATAGATTGGAAAATAAATTGCACCACCTACCTTTTTGTCTGTGTCACATCTCTTTACGCCGTTGGTTGCCTGGAAGAGATCGCTATGTAGCGATAAGGCCGCCAAATTGTACAATCTACTTACTTCAATGTTCAATTGTTTTCTTCTATTTTTGTGGTGTACAATAAAAGCATTCATTCATTCATTCATTCATTCATTCATTCATTCATTCATTCATTCATTCATTCATTCATTATTCTTATTCCATATAGTAGGAATTCAAAGTTTTGACTATTATTTCTACCCAAATTTTACAAGAACTTACCGTTGGGACGACGTGCCATGTGGTTAGCCTATTGCCGTCTTACGACTTGGGCAGTTAATAATACAAATCGTACTCGTACATAAATTACGAAAGAACTCATTGCTACGTGCCTTCCTACCGGGGATTGAACGCAAGTCTCCTGATTCGAATTCAGGTTACCCTACCACTCAAGTATTGTGGCTTCATTTAGAGTTTCATTACGAATATTGTAAGACGGTCTTGTCATTTATTAAAACCGACAGCAAAACAATTCTCTTTTCGTGAATTCTGATTATTACATAAAATAGTAAAATATTATATAAGGATTGGTACGTAATAAGAATCAACAGAAGAAAATAAAAAAAATACTGTACTTTTGACCGGATGTTGTTTATGTATCACGAGTATTTATTATAGAATACAATTAACGTGAGGGCTAAAATCTTCCTCATCCTTCCTTTTCTTGATAAAAGTGCTCCATAAAATGAAACAAAACATTTGAATAAATTTAACTCGCCTTTACAACAAAATTGTCTCAATAAAATCTCACAGAAGGTTGATTTAAATTAAATGAATAATTTACTTAAGAAATATGTCGAAATTCGCACCCTAGCAATTGTTAAATTTTATTGTAAATTCTAGGGCTGTGAAATAATTTCGAGTTACGAGTTAGAAATTTAGGTAATAAGACAAATTTAGTGTAAAATAAAACGCATTCGTGAGTGAAAATTTATTGTGGAAATTTATAAATGTCAAAACGTGATTTTATAATGTTGTATATATAAACATATAATACGGATTTTTATATACCGTACAGTTAAAAGCCGTGTGATATCGGCATAAATATTCACCTACCTCTTTCTTTCTATATATATTTACATCATACACGCAAAGAAAACGCTATTCAAAAGACACTATTGTCTCAGCTTAATATTATTAATAAGTTTACCGAACGATTGCAGTATAATAATCATGAAAATACCAACTCAAATTTGAGCAGTCCAGTGATGGCCAGTCTAAGTCCGTCTAAGGTTCATGGTGTCTGGTACTGCGGTCACCAATCGAAATAATTCACTGGAAGCTTATTTCCCACAGGAATAGACAGAGGTCTAGTATAGACAATTAAGTACCTTTGACCCACCTTCCACCGAGGATATTTTCGGAACAACGTGACAGGTGGTGAGCACCTCGCCGACTTTATGTCCAAGGCAACGACATTATTCCTACATGAGTTTTGAAAAACACATTGGTACGTGCCAGCCACCTGGGAATCGAACTCAGGTCTCTTGACTCGGAATTCCAACCACTTGAACACTCGGCTATCGTGACTATTATACATAATCTAGCACTTCTGAGGTTAAAGTTAATATAATAGAATTTTGAAACCGACTTACGGCTTAAAAACTTTGCTATGTTTTAATTTAATAACTATATTATAATAACCTACATAAAAATATATTATAATAATTACCTTTAATCTACTATTGAATTATCAATACAACAATTTTAAAGTTAACCTGTAGCGTAGCAATACACAGAAGAATTAAAAAGGAAAATACTATATTCACACTACGAACGTCTTTGTATCTATGTTATATCGTGTCATGTGATTTAAAACAAGTTAATTATATTCCTTGGCCCAAACAAATATTCAAATATCTTGACGCAATTCCCAATACAGGAGTAGACAGAGGTCTAGTCTAGACAATTAAGTCCCTTTGACCTACCTTCCACCGAGGATATTTTCGGAACAATGTGACAGGTGGTGAGCCCTCGCCGTCTTTGTGTCCAAAACAACGACATTATTCGTACATGACTTTTTGAAAAACCCGTTGGTACGAGCCGGCCACCTGGGGATTGAACTTGGGTCTCATGACTCCTCGAAATTCCGACCACCCAACCACTCGGCTATCATGACATTACCCACAAAAATAACAAGTATTCAAAATTAAAAAGTTATAAAGGCCTCTTTTGCTGCGTGGTTACCGTGTAAGAATATATCACCCGCTTTCATTTTTCGCACGAGAGTCGTAAGGCGACAAAGGGGAAAAACCCTGGAAATATCATTGGCTGATGCCAATGATATTTCCAGGGGTTTTCCCCCTTATTTACGAAGAGTAAATTTGCGTTGGTTTTTTTGGTGTTTTTTGCCGCCTGATGGCGGCATCTCGAAGAACACCAACGCAAATTTAAACAGACGGGTAAAGTACAGTAGAGTCTAATGTGCACGGTCTGGAACGATTAGCGATCGCCAATCCGCTTGCCAACCGTGGCGATTATGGCAAATTCTCCTGCGAGAAGCCTATGTCCAGCAGTGGTCATTTTAGTTACTGTCTGTCTTTTTAGTTAGTCTGTTTAGTTTTGTCCAGCAGTAACTTTTTAAACCAATTTCAGGGCACGTTAACACATATATTATTAATTAATTTCAGAAATTAATATTTTCCGGGACTAGATACACCTTTTAAAAAGAGTACTTAAAATTAATGCCGCGCAATAGCGGTGTATGCAAACGAGTGAAAGTTGTTGAGACAGGCTTTATTGAAGTCTTAGAAAGTGTCGTCCTATTTTTCGAAGCTGTCTGTAGGGAAAAGCGGAATTTGCCGAGACAAGAATTTGTATGCATCATGAAAATACACTGCTTTTCAAAAAACATCAATTGCATGTTTATGTTTGAAATGATCTTACGTATTTTTAATGTTTACTCTGAATAGGAATATAAAAATAATTCAATAATATAACAATATTAATATTCAACCACATAAACGATGATAAATTTTAAACGTCATAGATATATACAAATAGCCCAGTGGTTGGGTGATCGGAATTAAAAAGTTATTGGACCTGACTTCGATTACCAGGTGGTAGGCTCGTCTCATTCGGTTTTTTCAATACTTATGTACGACTTACATTGTACCCTTGGACAAAAACGTGTCGACAGGCTCACCACCGATTGTGATGTTGTCCCAAAAAATACCTTCGGTGGTGGGTGTCGGTGGGTCGAAAGGAATTAATCGCCTTCGATCGAATTCTTCAAAGAATCCCAGTAAATGTGCAGAAATTACCTATTAACTGGTTCAAGAAATTATTAAATACAAAAAAAGGTTTATACCATAAACGAGTCTAGTAATGATAGTCACCTCTGGGAATGAGTTGATCGCTCCCATAGTATTTCTAATTATTATATGATCAAAATTGTAATGTTCAAAAAGGGAATACCTGCAGAGTTTCATTCGCCTGTTTATTTTTCGATAGAAGAACCTCATTACGAAATGGTGGTAGATTAAAACAATTAAAAATTTGTTATTGTATATTACTATGACAATGGATAAATGATTTGAATTTAAATTTCTTTACATATGTTTGTACCCTAAGTATTGGGATTGGTGTGAAGATAAATGTAAAAGATAGTAATGATGTAACAATATACCACCTCCTTTCTTCCAGTAAGTGTCGTAAGATGTGACTAAAAGTAATTATCTATCTGTCTGAGTAATTATATATCTAATTTAGTTAATTGACTCAGGCATTATCATGCGGAAATTCATTTTAAAGTTGTTATTGAATAATTACTTCGCACCATTCCGCATGCAACGTTTTGCATACGGAATGATGCCAAGTAATTATTCAATAACAACTATATATCTAAGTGTCGGAACAATTATCTCGAAATATGCGGGACCATTATTCTGCAAATCTAACGGGCAGCAGCGTCTGGGCTCAGGATATCTGGTACAGGGATTTGAATCCACTTACAAAAGCGTGGCGATTTCGGCAATCACTCCTTACCGGGAGAGGCCATGAGACTGCAGAGGTCATTTATAGGCCTAAAGTATGTATAATATCATTGCGTCCACTTATAAAACTAAACCGATTCTGATGATTTTTATGGCACACTTCTCAATATCAGATCACCTCAATATCGAGACCTGTGTAACAATTTACCAAGTTTTTACTTTAAAGAACATAAAATTAAACATTTAGTCCTCGTATATTAAATATACGATATAAATAGCCTCGTATATAAATAGCTTCATAATGTTTTGTATCAAAAGTTGCGAAATTGATTTCTCAAATATCGATGATATCACAGTGGTCTAATTTGATATAAATTATGATGGCATAAAATATCAAAAGTTTCTCTAAGAACATTTAGTCTTATCTTTGGCGATGAAATTCAATCTTTGTCTTGTTTCATTTAACCAACGACTCATGATAAAACTTTGTTAACAACTTTATCAAGTTAACTTAGACAATAAATACCTGCGTTGAGGATATAAATTAAAAAAGTATAATGTTGAATAATTTTATTGAAATATCAATAATGCGTACCAAATTCTGAGCAATCATGCGAAAGATTATACTGAATATATTGGCAATTGCAGCTACCTAGTACCACAAATGTTCCATGACCCATCACCTCTCCCTTATTTCTATCATCAACATCTTCTTTTCCCGTAGGTGCTGTAAAAGCGACTTATAGAAAAGCGATGACTACCGACAGATGGATGGAAAACTAACAGACAGGAAAATTGCAGCAACGTCTAATGTACGAGTTATCTGGTTCCTAAATCGCCAAGCGTGACCGCTTGGTTTCTCTGTATGATAAAATCAGAAACGAAGATATCTGCAGTAGTGCTAGAGGCATGGTAAGCACCAAAGACATAAGGATCACATAAGGTCACAGCAGTAGTGATTGGCCGGCCACATTTAGCAGAAATTGCAACTATTGGAGAATAGCAAGTGACAGATTCGTTCCGGCAGTATAGAGAAACTCTTCATAAGAGAGAGTAACCTGTACAGCATTTGCGGGGAGTCAATAGATGCAGGTAGTAAGAGACAGTTGTGAAAATCTTTAAGAAAAAAAAAGGAAAAAAAATATCTTCACGCAATTCCCAATACAGGGGTAGACGGAGGTCTAGTCTAGACAATTAAGTCCCTTCGATCCACTTTCCACCGAAGATATTTTCGGGACAACGTGACAGGTGGTGAGCCCGTCACCGTCTTTATGTCCAAGCCAACGATTTAATTCGTACATAAGTTTTTGAAAAACCCATTGGTACGACCCTGCTACCTGGGGATCGAACTCGGGTCTCTTGACTCGAAATTCCGATCACCCAACCACTCGGCTATCTTTGTGACTTTTTTTTCTATCTTTGTGGAAGGCTTATATTCAGAAGTGGAGTTTTGATAGGCTGAAAGAAAAAGAGCGAAGGGATACGCAATAATGAAAGCTAACAAAATTTTCATAGCTTTCTTTTTTCGCTTCTTTTTCAATGATTACCATCAGAATGCAGAATAGTAATCAAATATATTAAAAATATGCAGACTGACGACGGATAGCAGTTTCTATGCAGTCACCATTATTGCCACTACCGGCATATTGCCCATTGCCAAATGTGGCAAGTCATTAAGGAATGGATAAATGTAATATAATAATCTAAAATAAGTGTAAAACTACATTTGTGAAGGAATATAGGATTTAGAACCAGTTAATTTCTGTTTAAATTTATAATTATTAAAGCAGTGTGCGGTTATGCCGTTGGCATGGGTTCAACGTGTTAATGGATTTCACAGATTTAGGGATGAAGGTAACTCAATAACAGACCTGTACCCTTAATATATTGAATACACCTTATATTTTAGGGGTGCTATTCTGTAAGCAAACTATATATCACGAAGATAATTAGAGATATAATACGTATATTTAAACTGGAAAGTATTTAAGTTTTCCGATGTTTTACACAAAAACCTTCACGTGAACTATGCATCTCAGATACGAGTGTCTGTTATCGTTAAACCGTATCGAATTAGTCGCTATCGATTAAGACAACTTACGGGAGAGAACTTTGTAGGCGATGGGTTTTAACAGGCCTCTCATGCCGTTTTATATTAAATAAAATTAGAATAAATAAATGGTGCTTAAATATGATGAAATAAATAAATATCTTCACGCAATTCCCAATACAGGGGTAGACAGAGGTCTATTCTAGACAATTAAGTCCCTTCGACCCTCCTTTCACCGAAGATATTTACGGGACAACGTGAAAGTTGGTTCCCGTCGCCGTCTTTATGTCCAAGCCAACGATATGAATCGTACATAGGTTTTGAAAAACCCATTGGTACGACCCTGCTACCTGGGGATCGAACTCGATTCTCTCGACTCGAAATTTCGACCACCTAACCACTTGGCTATCTTTGTGACTTTTTTCTATCTTTGTGGAAGGCTTATATTCAGAAGTGGAGTTTTGATAGGCTGAAAGAAAAAGAGCGAAGGGATACGCAATAATGAAAACTAACAAAATTTTCATAGCTTTCTTTTTTCGCTTCTTTTTCAAAGATTACCATCAGAATGCAGAATAGTAATCAAATATATTAAAAATATGCAGACTGACGACGGATAGCAGTTTCTATGCAGTCACCATTATTGCCACTACCGGCATATTGCCCATTGCCAAATGTGGCAAGTCATTAAGGAATGGATAAATGTAATATAATAATCTAAAATAAGTGTAAAACTACATTTGTGAAGGAATATATTAGATTTAGAACCAGTTAATTTCTGTTTAAATTTATAATTATTAAAGCAGTGTGCGGTTATGCCGTTGGCATGGGTTCAACGTGTTAATGGATTTCACAGATTTAGGGATGAAGGTAACTCAATAACATACCTGTACCCTTAATATATTGAATACACCTTATATTTCAGGGGTGCTATTCTGTAAGCAAACTATATATCACGAAGATAATTAGAGATATAATACGTATATTTAAACTGGAAAGTATTTAAGTTTTCCGATGTTTTACACAAAAACCTTCACGTGAACTATGCATCTCAGATACGAAGTGTCTGTTATCGTTAAACCGTATCGAATTAGTCGCTATCGATTAAGACAACTTACGGGAGAGAACTTTGTAGGCGATGGGTTTTAACAGGCCTCTCATGCCGTTTTATATTAAATAAAATTAGAATAAATAAATGATGCTTAAATATAATGAAATAAATAAATTTCTTCACACAATTCCCAATACAGGGGTAGACAGAGGTCTATTCTAGACAATTAAGTCCCTTCGACCCTCCTTTCACAGAAGATATTTACGGGACAACGTGAAAGTTGGTTCCCGTCGCCGTCTTTATGTCCAAGCCAACGATATGAATCGTACATAGGTTTTGAAAAAAACCTATTGGTACGACGAGCCTGCCACCTGGGGATCGAACTCGATTCTCTCGACTCGAAATTTCGACCACCTAACCACTTGGCTATCATGACTTATTGTAAATGTATGAATGTAAACGTAAGTTAATTTATTACATGTAAAGGTTCATACGTGTTGACAAAAAAAATTTTCTATTTTCATTCCATTAGATTATCTATCTTTCAACCCACTTACATAACAAAAATAGAAATGGAAAAATTAAGACAAACTTAATATTCATTTATATTCAGAACGGCAACTCAGTCCCAGTTGAATATGGTTGTTACAGATAACCAGAGCTCGGCCGCTGAGCTAGGGTAAACCGTGCTTCGAATATTGGGCTAATCTTTAAAATGAACCATGAAGTTGGTTTGAATTTGTCATGGACTACTAAACACTTTAGATTGTGAAATTAGTCTTATTATTTTGAGCAGTGTACAAAACCACATTTTGCATAGAAATCTAATTTCCTATTTTGCCCCGTTATTAATATAGCCGAGATATAAGCGAAATAAGGTAACTGCAAGGATTTAGTTGAAGAAATGAGAAATTTCCTCGGAAAATATAATTTTATTGCACGTGAATGGAGAATGGTTGATACGTTTTAAAATAACTCACTTACTAATTTATTATGACCTAGCTTTTGTCCGCCATTCAATTCTTGTATAATATTTAGGTTTAATGTTGTCTTATTTTTATAATATTTTATATTTAGTCATCAGTTTAAGTGACCTGAAGGACGTAAAAAAGTCTACTGAAGGAAATAGGCCTTTGTGAAAAAATAATTTTGTCTGCTTAATTTTGATCCAATATTTAGATTTCAGATGGTTATCCCATCTGGTTGGTTATCATCGTCTTCCAAAGCCAGTGTCATTTTCCTATTTTTCCCTGATTTATTGCTTATGACATTTACGGAAAGATACCACCCCCTTGGTAGTATATTTTTGGGTCGCCGACATACAGACATACCTACTAAATATTCATTAATTTAATGTAATATTATTAATGTTATAATTTATGTAAATTAATATAATATACATATTTTAATTCTTTTACATAATTATTAGTTTCTTTACTTTATGCTATTGTATCTCAACTTTTCGTAAATATTCTCGATATTCACGAACCTATAAGGTTCATACCGTGAGCAAAATTAATCTCCTGCGTTAATATAATGCCTCAAAGAAATATAATTTTGTATTATGTCTAATCTTTCAGTTTCTCTTTATAGATTCACCCTGATAAAATTTGTTATATACCTGTTTTTATAAAATCCTGTCACGAAGGTAGGTTATCAAAAATCGATAGGCGAGGCAATTTGTATTGCAAAATTTGTATTGCACCTCGCATCTACGACGCTGCTTCAGGTCACCGGTCGGCTAATTTTTATTCGGCTTTTATCCGTGGAGAAAAAAGTATTACGCATATTATCGTTCTCTACCGAAATAGGCAGTATACGACTCGGATCTCAGAAGGAACAACATCCTGATCAAAAACCTCTACGTTAACCGCTGTTGGCCCTGAGTCCTTTACAGTACAATAAAAAGAGACCTGCGAGAGCGAAGGTCCGCAGGTGAAAATGGAGAAAGATGATAATGTCGTGACGTTAAGGAAGATCTTCGACAAAAGAACGGAGGGAGAGTTTGCGCCGGCGTTTTTAGATGGTTATCCCACATTCTGTCGGTAGACATTGTCACTCTGAAGGCTTGTGTCGTAGCTTTATACGACCAGCCATGTAAGAAAGTGGTGTATTCTTACGCTGACACCACATGAAAGATATAAATCTGTTTGTTCTTATTTATGTTCGTACTTTTTGTCAATTATTTATTTATTTAATTACACTTGATAAGAGCATTAATAATTAGTGAAGTGCTCCATAGCAATACTACTGCCATTTAGATTGCAGGTATCCTGTTCTTTTTCTCACATTGTTATATTACTAATTGTATTTTAATAACACCATAAATGTAAATGTGGAATGAATGGTATAGCGACAATTAAATCCTTGAATGATAAGCTTTTTTTATTTTCAAGTAAATCTCAATACAGGTGTAGCCAGAAGTCTACGCATTTTAGTAATTTCGATCCATATTTCACAGGAACGCATTTTGAGACAACGTGGCAGGTAGTGACTCCGTCATCGTGTTTATGGCCAAGCCAACGATATAATTCGTACATAAGTTCTGATAAAATTTTTACCCTTTTTTTTACTTACGTTTTAACATAAGTTTACAAAAAACTCATTGGTACGTGGCTAGCTCCTAGGAAGCGAACTCGGGTCTCTTGACTCGAAATTCGATCACACAGCCATTCGACTATCATGATGTTTTTAATGATAAATGATAATTTTTATTTCGTCAAAAATCAATTTAACCCGATTAAGGATTTCCACACACGCGAAGCAAATGCATCAGCTGACTACAACCAAACTATTATAAATGAATTAAGAGTTATAGTCGAAAAGTTTAAAGGTTTTGTCTAATGAGACCTTCACACAGTAAATATAAAAAAAAACTTATCCATAAAAATTAAAGTTAGTACATTAGCAAAACTTAAGAACCCCTGTTCCTCATCCCTGTTTTCGGAGTGTTAGGTTTATGCGAGAAACATCATTAAACGATACGTTTGTATTCATGAAGCGCTCGCAACTTAGAAAATATTTCATCGATTCGGACATTTTTTCACAACTAAATCATTTTCACTTGACCATTGCCCAAACACCCGTGTTACGCCTCATGAAAAATTCATGGTTGCTTTAAGTAGTACAAGTCTTTGCTTATTGAATGTTTTGTTTCTAATTTCTTTTTATAGTACTAGTTTTAAGTAATTATGCTATTTTATATCTATTTCACGTTGTCCCAAGTAAGCTTCAATGAGTCGAACCTGTATCTGTCTACCCCAGCTAGCTAACTTCACCTCACTTCAGAGAAGCTGCTGGGCAGCAAATAGTAACTTCTAGTAGTGCTTTTATATTAGAAGAAATATACTTACTCCCTTGTAAACCTGAAAAAGATAGTAGAAAATCTTAGCACTAATCAATGTCTATTAACAAAAAATATTTCTCTCTTGTTTAATCTCCTTTTCGAGGTAATTTTTCATTTCATGGAGCTTGAAATCACAATAGGGCCAAAGGCATTTCCATTTCAAATACATCAATATAATTTATACGACCTAAATACATACATATAACTTTTTGGCATGTAAAATTTCACCACAAACCTAAGCCCTCTCCCGTAAGGAGGATATGCCATAATGGCTAACGATGGCTAGTAGGTTAGCAATCGCAACATCAAATTTAAAGTCACCCAAGTAGGGTGTTCGGAATTCTAGTTGAGAGACCTGAGCTCGACCTTTGGTGGCTCGTACCCATGAGTTTTTTCTAAACTTATGTAGTCTTTTTGAAGGTTGGATTTACAAATCTGTTTAGTCTGATCTGATTTATTTGAGATCCATGCAAGAAGAGGGTTAATTCCTATGTCTACATTTCACAGCATTGTTACTATTTACTGCTAAATAAATCCCTAGCTAGAATGAATGTGGGTCGTTAACTGTAGTTTTCTCATACTTATGAACATTTTTTTAAGAATATAACCAAGGTCAGTATCATGCCATAACGCAGCAATATACAATTAGATAATATTATAAAACATAATTACTAAATAAATATATACATAGATAGGGACAATCACATACATTGCTTTGACCCTAAAGTAAGCAGCTAAAGCACTTTTGTTATGGAATCAGAAACAACAAAGGCCCCATAAACGCCCAGATCCGAGAAAATGTAGAAAAAGTGTTTTTCTTTCTAAACTAATTTGATACACCATACACACATATCAGTGATAGAGCCACGCATCAGCTTTTGTTGTTGCATGAATGGGCCGGCTCGACCGGGTAAGTATCACAACCTCACAGAATACCGGCGTGAAGTAGAAGTCTAACAAACTTCTGCGTTTCGACTGGTGAGTGCAGGTAACCGGAGACCCACACACCCCCTTCCCCCAATTCTGGGGGAGGGGGTGTGACCCATAGCCTAATCACGTGAGCCACCTTCTCGTTTGCCTCCCTTTTCTATATATAAAAAAAACACCCTGAAAACCCATATGTAAGCCAATCGTTCACGGTGATCGACATAATAACAACATAATTATTATTTCTCCCTCCAAATGCCGTAATCACGACTGTTTTGTTCAAAATGTAAAAAATACCTCTATTACGAGGTGGCAGTACCAATGAGTTTTTCAAAAACTTATGTACGAATTTCATCGTTGGCTTGGACTTAAAGGCGGCGACGGGCTCACCACCTGTCACGTTGTCCCGAAAATATCTTCGGTGGAAGGTGGGTCAAAGGGACTTAATTGTCTAGACTTGACCTTTGTCTACCCCTGTATTGGGAATTGCGTGAAGATTACGATCAATGAGTCATTCTATTTTTGTGTTTAGGGGTGACAGTTCTTTTGAAACTTTCTCTGCTTAACTTTATTTGCAGCCATTTACCATAAGGTCGAATTAAAAAATAACAAATAACGAGTAACATTACGCTGTAAAAGGTAGTTAATATACGTGTTTTATTATTCTAAAACATCTTATGGAAAGCATGTTATTTTTTAATTATTATTTTAAAATATAATTATATATAATATATCAAAAATTTTTTTGGAAATTTACCACCATATCGGAAATTTATTCTAATGGAAATAAAATTGGTTTTAACCATTTAACGTAAATAAACGACAGTTTTCTTCTTAATTTATTTTTATTTTAGATTTGTAAAGGACTTATGTAATATGTATATTTAGTTTATAAACAAAAAGATTGACATTTTTTATTCACAATAACCCAATTTTGTATATGATAATAACATATTTTAATAGTATACACTTTTATCAAAACATTTAGAATTTGATACTTTAATTTTTATAACATTGTTAATGTTACTAAAGAAAAACAGAAATGCTATTTTTTAAATATAAATTAAAAACAAGGTAAGTAATTATTAACGTAATACTACATTTAGATTCTTTAAAAGCTTGATATAACCTCTTAATCTTCTTATTTCGTATATTCAACAAAATAATTTATAGGAGATTTTCATCAATTAGTGCTATGTCCACACTTAAACAATTTCTTATTGACTAAAACATTTAAATTTTTATCACAATTAGAATATCTATCGTTAAATCACGAGTTATCAAATTTAACATTTAATTTCGATGACCATGAAACAATTGATCGACTTTCTAAAAAAAAAAAAAAGGTTTTGAGAAAAGAAGTTCGATTCATACTCAAGTACCTAATCTCATGGCGTTGAATGGTCTTAATGAATATAATATCGAAGTTAAATAAAAAACTGGCATGAATTTGTCTATTGAACATTGCGCTGAGCCTTGCTGCATAGCTGCTGGATGTTCACCTGAAAAAAAATCAAGCCTTTAAGAATCAGATATTAAATATCAATAGCTTAATAGGTGAGGGTACTAACTACGAAACTGTGCAGGTTCGAACCCGCAATTCTACTGTTGTTTTAAATCACTCAAGAATGTAGTTGCATTGTAGTTGATCTAAACATAAAAATCTTGTGTCGTTAGTATTTCTTAAAAAATGCTTAAGGGATATTTAACTATTTTGGCACTTCAATATTCAGACATGATAAGATGAATATATGTTTTGGCTCTTTTTAACACTTAAATAAAGAAAATAAATATCTTCACGCAATTTCCAAAACAGGAGTATACAGAGGTCTAGTCTAGACAATTAAGTCCCTTTGACCCACCTTCCACCGAAGATATTTTCGGGACAACGTGACAAGTTGTGAGCCCGTCGCCGTCTTTATGTCCAACCCAACGATTTAATTCGTACATAAGTTTTTGAAAAACCCTTTGGTATGAGCCTGCTACCTGGGGATCGAACTCGGGTGTCGAAATTCTGACCACCCAACCACTCGGCTATCGTGACTTGTTATATGTATGTCACTTAAACAGAGATAATTTTAGACAATGTGGTAGGTTGTAAGCTTAATGCAATCTTGGAGTATAAGATAATCCAAGATTGCATCAAGCTTACAATGTATGAGTAAGTTTCTAAAGAACTCCATGGAAAAATTGTTGGCGATCAAACTTCTAAACACGCAGGCAAATCTACTTACCTCTAAACTGTCGCGACACTCGTGATAACCCTATTTCAACATTGTAGTTACTTAAAAATGTCTAAACAAATGGAACAATTAACTTTAATTATATTATTTAACTCCCAATAGACATGTAATATTTAGTTTATTTCCAGCGAAAGTAACTCAGTCCAGTAATAGGCAACTGATTGCTCATTAGTCAAGACAAACCTTAAAAAAGAGATATGCTTATTACATGTATCATATTGCAATAGAAAGGAACTAGTAATATTGATTATATAATCATCATTATTACATAATCATACGTTTTAAAATTTTTGTTCTTGATGAACTTGTTACACAATTTTATAGAGCAAAAAATATAGAATCGAATAGTAATTTCTTGTGTTAAAAATTAGTTTAGAACTGTATCTATTCTTCTGCAGCACGTATACGTTCTGAATAAATATAAATTCTCAATGATAATAACATGTTATATTATAACTTTAATATTAACCTCTTACCGGAGAGAACATGGACCCTCGTTGATGCCGGCGGTGCGTTATTTGGTCCACAAGTATAGACTCCGGCGTCTGCACCTTTGGCTTGTTGAACCAACAAACGACTAGTGCTTCTCAGGCCTTTTTCTGTCACCAACGATATACCACCTCTTGCAGAGTCGAAATTAATAACCTTAGTAAAATAAACAGCATATGATTTGTGTTGTTCTAGTGCGTATTCATCAAAACGGCCTGTAAATATTTTTACATTGCAATATATTGGCCTCTCCTTTACAAGAGGGTTTCCCACAATCGCCACATTGGGCAAGTGGAGTCCCGCTTGTCAAGGCAATCATAGTACCTGATACGCCGGACGTATCTCTACGCGATCTCTCCGTCACTGGACTGCTGAATTTTGACTTTATGAATATATATTTTAAATTTATTGAGCTTTTTAGTCAAAAGTCTCGACCGTACCTTCAACTCATATTTCATTGGAGCTTATTTGGAACAGCGTGACAGGTGAAAAATCAGTATCCGTTAGTGTCCAAACTAACGACACAAATTGTACATAACTTAAAAAAACGAGTTCTTTTATTTAATATGTACAATTCGAGATCAATATTCTATGTTACATATTCATTGTTATAAGTCGTCCTCTTGTGATCTAAATAGACTCTCATCCTCCAAATGTAATCTCCCAACCACTCGGCAGTCGTGGCTCATCATATTTAATAATTTTAAATTACATTATTAATATATATTAAATTTAATATATAATATAATAAAAGACAGTGTACAATTTTATTATAAAGTAATAAAATTGTACACTGTCTTTCAAAATGCACTGAATTCGCGATACTGTAGACTACACCCACTCAGCGAGACTGATACAACTTTACTATGTATACATACACATAACCATACATAAAAATACGCAATAACTGTTTCATTGCATTGTGTTTATTTTCAAACATTTTTTAACAATATAATTTTTATACTGAAGCGGGGTTAAAAAAAACTTTAAAACATCCTATAAGTGAGCAGTAGTGGTAAGTGATTGCAACGAACTTCAAACAAAGCAATTTACAGATGCGTTATAACCCCCAAAGACTAATATGGAATAACTCAAAGCACGTGATTACACTGTACCTTCACTGACGGACCATAATTGTTATTTCATTATTTTTGGCGGCAGAAATTTACGCTAATGTAACCAATTCAATACGTAAATTTATAATGAAATTTAGAATATATAAAAATATGGAAATAAATATAATAATAACAGAAAAAAAAAACAAAGTATCGTTGTGTTGTATTTTGGTATTTCGAGATTATCACCATAATTGTAATTTACAATAGCAAAACCCAATAAGCTAATCTAAATAATATAAATTACCCATATTAAACATACATAATGTTAAAAAAAATGTAATATAAGTAAACTTATATTACATTTTTTTTAACATTTCTCATTAAAATTGAAATAATAAGCTGTAGTCAATTTCAAAGAACCACTGATATTATTTTTCACGTCGTCTAATCATGCTACTTTTTGAATTCTGCACAACAACGGATACTTTTTGCGTACTTTTTACTTTAAATAAAATTTTTATGCGGCCAGCTGCATTTTGCCGCATCGTAGCCAAGTACATGAATTTTCTGGTAGAGCCACTTCATCGTTTCACTAATGGCTTCGAGAATGTATTCCGTTTTTCCGGAAAATGATTTCACATAATCAAAATTATGCAGAGTTTGCTTTCTCAATTTATATTGGTATTTGATATATTGTTTCGCAATTTTTTAAATTTATCTAAATAAGACAACGTAAATTAGATTAAATTCTGTACCAATAATTTAAATTAGAATAATGTAAATTTAAAATGAGATTCGTTGATTTCATATTATAAATATAATCAGGATTAAAGAATAAACAAACATTACAAAAACAAAAAAAAACGTATATTAAAAAAACTGATTAAAACAGCTACTAAATAAAAAGGAGAAAAATAAAATATTATCTATAGAAAATTATACTCATAAATTCGAATACCTCTAAAGTTATAAAAGTGAAAACAATGTGTTTTATTAATATCTGCCTTGAAAATACTCGAGTTTTTTTGATCAATTGCACACGTAAACATGAACTTTATTGAAATCATTATTAGCAAAGAGTAAATAAAAAAATTAAAATATATTTTTATTAAAAATAAAAAAAATATTTACTTAAGAAAACGCGCTTTAAACGATGGCATATAAGTGAGTGTTTACAAAAATTAGGTATTTATACACTTAGATATTCATTTACCTGCTCTCCGTGTGTCCAAGTAATAGATGAAGGTGGTTCTGGTGTGTGTTTTACGATGCAGGTCAAGTTTATTGTTGATCCAGCTTGAATAAAAAGTTCCGGGCCACTCGATATTGTTGTCTCTGGTTCTAAAATTATATATATTAATAACATATCAATGAGTAATGTATCAAGTTTTTAATCGAATTCAAAAAAGGAATACGTCCTTAACACCTTTTTTGTTTTAGGTTTTTTTTTTTTTTATTAAAATTTACTAGAAAACAGTGACAAAAAATTATTTCCTCACCTACGATATTAAGGAAAACTGCATGTCCAATCGGTGGTGTTGTGGAAATCTGACATTCGTATTGGCCCGAGTCTCTTCTTTGAGGACTTCTAATTCGTAGAGCCCATTCCTCGGATCGTGGTTTATGTTGTGCTTCAAACCTTTGATCTGACGTATAAGTATATCGGCCAACTGTCAATAAATGAATGTCCCTATGACGAACCCATGACACCTGGTTTGAAATAAAATTTAAGTTAAAATACAAAATCATAAAAAATCTTTGGGGTAACTGGAAAGGATTGCTTTATCTATTATTATCACTATCGCCTTTTGTTATCGTTTTGTAATTTTACTGAAGTACTGAAGAGATACTAATGACCCGAGTTCAATTCCCAAGTGGCAGTACCAATGGGTTTTTTGTACGATTACCAAACTCATGTACGATTTATATCGATGGCTGACCACCTGTCACTTAGTCCCAAAAATATCTTCGGTGGAAGGTAGGTCGAAGGGACTTAATTGTCTAAAGCTCTGTCTCCCCTTATATTGGGAATGGCTTGAAGATATAAAAATGATGGGAAGGTAGGTGTACACATATAAATTGACACCTCTTAGCAACCTATATAGGTCCTAAAGTTGCAAAGAATAAGATTGTTATATTGGTTGTAATTGCTAAGAATGTAGTTATTTAACATGTATATTTATTTTTTGATTATGCAGTCACATAAAATCTCTACGGACTTGCTCACTCTTTTTGCCTTTACTTTTTAAACGGGTGATTATATTAATATGCTGTTATTGCTGCGAAAATGCGAACTGTAAAATATTTATAACTTAAAATAACTTTGTAGAATTACAGTCGTTGTTTTAAAATGATCTGGATTTTATCTTTTAAATTTAATAAAGAAAATATTTTCTCTGAAGCATTTTTTTATAAAGAATTGGTCGCAGTTATATTTCCTTAATCAAATAAGAGCACCAAAAACGTCTTTCGGTGAAAAGATAATTAAGAGATACAATATTAGCGAGCTTGCTTTGCTCCAAGTGTAATTGCTGTCTGTACCAAGGAGCACTTAACTAACGAACTGGACCATTTAGCAGCTCTAAAGACGTTTTAATTTCAATGGGCTGTGAAATACTGCTTTGCGAAATGAATTCTCGCTGAATCCGATTAAAAGAAAAGACTGAAGCGAACGGCTATCAAACTTGTGGAAACTGAGTTTCAAATTTACACTTAGCGTAAACAATCTAATGATTTACCTAAATTGTATTTAATAGTTTTAATATGCATTTATGTTACAAAGAATAAGTCGTTAAGTTTAAGTTTCTTAACGTGAAAAGTATATTTTCATTAATTAGACGACCTCTATGACCGAGTGTCGTACACATCGGTTTATATTCTGTATCCAGCTCTGAGATATCGGGTTTGATTTCCTGTCGAGTCAGTGTGAAGAACGTTTTTTTCTACATTTTCTCGGGTTTGGGTATTTATGGTACCTTCGTTATATCTGATTCCTTAAAACAAGTACTTAAGTTATCTGCTTTGGAATCAGAGCAATCTATGTGATGTTGTCCCTATCTATGTTAAACTGTCTTCTACAATAACTTTTATAGAAAGTAGTCATAGGTCAGGTTTAGTCCTGTCGACTACATTTCACGGGTATTTACAAAAATGGAAATCCGAGAAGCTTGAGTTTGTCTTACAGTAGATAACTTAGAAGTTTGTGATAATTATAAGCAGTAGAATAAAAAAAACTTATATTTTATGTTAAAACTATCAACACAACAATCAAAAGTTACATATATACATGCATACATAACAGCCTGTTAAAGTCCACTGCCGGACATAGACCTCTCCCATAGGGAGGATTTGCCATAATCGCCACGCTTGGCTAGTGGATTAGCTATTGCAGTACCATCTATCGGTTGCCATAACGATATTCAAGACTGCTTCCCTTTGTCGCCTCTTACGACACCCACGGGAAGAAATGGAGTGGATATTCTTACGCCGTTATCACACGGTCCACAAAAGTTACAGATAGATGAAAATTAAAAAGGCAAAGGGTAAGAAAAACCAGAAAAACAGAGACAAAAGAGAAAAATATATTCATATTATTATTATTATTATTCATTAAAAAAGAAGAACAGAAAAGTCACGATAGCCGAGTTGTTGGGTGGTCGGAACTTCGAGTCGAGAGACCCGAGTTCGATCCCCAGGTGGCAGTACCAATGAGTTTTTCAAAAACTTATGTACGAATTTCATCGTTGGCTTGGACATAAAGGCGGCGACGGGCTCACCACCTGTCACGTTGTCACGAAAATATCTTCGGTGGAAGGTGGGTCAAAGGGACTTAATTGTCTAGACTTGACCGCTGTCTACCCCTGTATTGGGAATTGCGTGAAGATATTTATTTATTTATTTATTATTCATTAATATTTAATAATCTTAATTGTTTAAATTAGAAATAAAATTACACTTACTGTTCTATTTTGCAGATTTTTAACCCTGCATAATAACCGCACAGGATGACCAACCAATCCAGTTATATTACGAGGCGTACTTGGATCAAAATATGGTGCATCTGCTGAATCGTGCCATTCTTGTAGAAATTCCGTTCGAAATCGACGGGAAGAAATATCCATGGTGGTAATATCCGAAGGAGTTTCGGTACCAGAGTCAGCTGTTGGATAAATAAAGTGGAGTAAAGTGAATTTACTATAACAATAAAACATGTTTACCTAGATTAGACTAAATATATATAAATTCTACTCTAACAGAAAATGTCAGGAATGCATATATCCGACACAGCTATTACACGGGCGGTATCTGTATTAGCACTTTCCGAGTTATTCACACGTGTTAACTTTCATCTTTAAGTACTAGATAATAAACCTACTTTTAGATATAGCACAATTATGTGAATATATCCGCTAGATAGCTATAATAGAGTAATATAAAGTTTTCGTCTTACTGGAGTAATCAAATAAGTCTCTGTCGTATCGTATATTTAACGTCTATTTTTCTGTACTAACTAACTAGTTAGTAAAAAGATAAAGGACCAGCTTAATGGTATTCAAAGTATATTTACCATTTCAGTGATAATACTTATTAGACATGTACTCATACAATCTAGGACTACTAACGTTGTTTCATTTTTGTAATCCTTATCTTTGTCACGATAGCCGAGTTGTTGGGTGGTCGGAATTTCGAGTCGGGAGACCCGAGTTCGATCCCCAGGTGGCAGTACCAATGAGTTTTCAAAAACTTATGTACGAATTTCATCGTTGGCTTGGACATAAAGGCGGCGACGGGCTCACCACCTGTCACGTTGTCCTGAAAATATCTTCGGTGGAAGGTGGGTCAAAGGGACTTAATTGTCTAGACTTGACCTCTGTCTACCCCTGTATTGGGAATTGCGTGAAGATATTTATTTATTTATTTATTATTCATTAATATTTAATAATCTTAATTGTTTAAATTAGAAATAAAATTACACTTACTGTTCTATTTTGCAGATTTTTAACCCTGCATAATAACCGCACAGGATGACCAACCAATCCAGTTATATTACGAGGCGTACTTGGATCAAAATATGGTGCATCTGCTGAATCGTGCCATTCTTGTAGAAATTCCGTTCGAAATCGACGGGAAGAAATATCCATGGTGGTAATATCCGAAGGAGTTTCGGTACCAGAGTCAGCTGTTGGATAAATAAAGTGGAGTAAAGTGAATTTACTATAACAATAAAACATGTTTACCTAGATTAGACTAAATATATATAAATTCTACTCTAACAGAAAATGTCAGGAATGCATATATCCGACACAGCTATTACACGGGCGGTATCTGTATTAGCACTTTCCGAGTTATTCACGTGTTAACTTTCATCTTTAAGTACTAGATAATAAACCTACTTTTAGATATAGCACAATTATGTGAATATATCCGCTAGATAGCTATAATAGAGTAATATAAAGTTTTCGTCTTACTGGAGTAATCAAATAAGTCTCTGTCGTATCGTATATTTAACGTCTATTTTTCTGTACTAACTAACTAGTTAGTAAAAAGATAAAGGACCAGCTTAATGGTATTCAAAGTATATTTACCATTTCAGTGATAATACTTATTAGACATGTACTCATACAATCTAGGACTACAAACGTTGTTTCATTTTTGTAATCATTATCTTTGTCACGATAGCCGAGTTGTTGGGTGGGCGGAATTTCGAGTCGGGAGACCCGAGTTCGATCCCCAGGTGGCAGTACCAATGAGTTTTTCAAAAAACTTATGTACGAATTTCATCGTTGGCTTGGACATAAAGATGGCGACAGGCTCACCTGTCACGTTGTCCTGAAAATATCTTCGGTGAAAGGTGGGTCAAAGGGACTTATATGTCTAGACTTGACCTCTGTCTACCCCTGTATTGGGAATTGCGTGAAGATATATTTTTTTTTATATATTATCTTTGTCAAATCTTTTATGTCATTAATGAAAAATTTTCCAATATAATTTTGCAAATTTCATACAAGAACCGTTAATAAATTTCGGAGCCATGTATAATGTTTATTTTTCAAAGCAATTAATAACGATGAAAAGTTCATCCGTTGAAAACAATAGCTGTATTTAAAAATAAAAAGACTGCTCTTCTAAAACAAGAAACGGCGGCCAGTGTTATCAACTTTTTTTGTTTAAAAGCACTCATCTTTTTCACAGAAAGTAATATGTACAATGTTAATTGGAATTATATTCTTCAAACTTTATAAATTTTAAATTACTCGTGTAAGTATTTTAGAATAATAAACAACATATAATATTTTCTAATGTTTTTGAAAATTAACGATATTTCCACATCATTTATTATTAAATTTATAGGAAAGATTTTAAAGATATTTTGTGTTAATGTAATGTCTTACGTTCTAAATTTAAAATTTCCTTCTACTAAAATTTTTAATTAATTGCCATATGCTGACCCTTGTACCAAATTTTTTAATAATTAAACAATAATTAAAATACGTACCTACAAAAAATACGAAGCCAGGCAAAAGAGAAAGCCACAGCGTGGTTTTCGCTCCACTTACAGGCTGACCCATTATTGAAATTTTAATTCAACTGCGCTGAAACAAAAAAGATGCTTAAAATCATTAAATAAATATGTAAGTATATGAATTAATATGGTTACGCATATTTCCAATACGGAGAGTTAGGGTAAACAGAAGCCATGACAATTAAGTTCTTTGACCCACCTATCACCGAAGACTATTTGGTAAAATGTTTTAAGCAATGAGGAACATTACTTAAAAAAATATCTACTCTTGCCTAGCAAAATGTTATTATATACTTTTTTACAAAAAATATGGTAACAGATTCAAAATAAAGTATATTTATTATAAAATAAATAAATATCATAACGCCATTCCCAATACAAGGATATACAGAGGTCTAGATAATTAAGTCCTTTCGATCAACCTACCAACAAACATATTTTTGGGACAATGTGACAGGTGGTGAGCCCGTCGCCATCTTTATGTTCCAGTGTACGATATAAATCGTACATAGGTTTTAAAAAACCCAATGGTACGAGCCCTGGAGATCAAACTCGGGTCTCTCGACTCGAACTACATTTCACCAAAGATTACATGGGCAAAGATCGCCTATGGGAAGAAGAGACCTATCGCCAATGCGGTCAAATTAAAACATTTTTATTTAATTTAGGCTCATTTGAAGCTCTTGAAAAGCTACACCGAAAAAACAAGACACCTCAGAAAAGAACTGGCTGGAAACTCGTATCCGATATTTTCTTTATTATAATTTTATTTTAAAATATTTTTTAGACGTTACAACAAAATCAATACGTGTCAATAACGACAAATATCAAAAGTAAAAGTAATTATAAAAATAGGTTAACAAGAACCAAAGCGTTCCAATTATAGTAAGAGCTATTTCAAAATATCTGTGTCTTTCGTATGTCTACTTTAGCCCTTTTATAATAAAGTTTGCAAATATTTGTTTCACTGCATCTAGGGAAATTTTATTATAAAATTTAATAGATAGATACATAACAAATAGTAGTAGTTACAGTCAGTCTAAATTTATACAAAAAGTGTTTTTTTTGTTGAACATATTTCAATATTTCGGTACCTAAAGTATTATTGCAAAAATAAATAGCAAAAAAAGTTTTCCACGAGATTAGATTTTTTGAATAGATACCGAAGTAGGCCCAAATCCTTCACTTTCGACAAATAAATAGCATACAACATTTTAATTTAAGAGTATACGAAATCTATCCGTAACTTTGTCCTTACTATGTAAGAGAAAAACATACGTACATGCATTTTTAGATCGGGACAACATGACATACATTAATCTGATCCCAAATTTAGTAGCTTAAGCACTTGTATTATGGAATCAGAAACAACAAAGGTACAACAAACACCCGGATCCGAGAAAATGTAGCTAAAGTGTTTCCTGCGTTGACCCTACCGGTACACGAACCCGGGACCACAGAGCTTGCGACACTAAGAAAACCGGTTTGCACGCCATTCGTCTACGAAGGTCGAATAAACGTCGTCGTTTTAATATCGAGTATAACATACCTTTCGCATTTATTTTTAAATTTATTAACTAATTGTGTTTTAATATTTAAAGAAAAATCCAAGATATTTATTTAAATAAATACGATAAAACCTTATACATAATATTATTGACACTAGCGTAACACTATACACACTTTAAGTTACTTATTTTACAGGTACACTGTAAAATAAATAACTTAAAAGTATTTTAATAAAGTACTAAACGTTCGAATTTACGGTTAGCCTGAATACAATTTTAGAAGTACAACAAAGTGAGTTCCTTTTTTTCAAGTTAATGAAAAAGTTTCTTTACAAAGCGATGACTTTTTTTATTGCAATAAAATAGTTTTATTTTCTAGGGAAATGTATTTCATGAAGTAATAAATACGAGTATTACAACTATATGATACTTACATACACTGCTCTTCACTGCTCTAAAATACTTCTGCAGGACATAGACCTCTCTCGTAAGGGAGTAAGGGAAGATTTGATAATCGCCACACTTGGCAAAGCGGATTTGCGATCACAGTACCAGCCACCTCGTGCCTTAGACGCTACTGCCTCTCATCAGTCTGTTAAATTTTTGTATGATATTTTTTTAGATAATTATAGGTAGCCAATGTAGCCAATGATATTTCCAGGTTTTTCTTAGTCGCCTGTTACTACACCCACAGGAAGAAAGAGGTGGTATATTCTTACGCCGTAACCACGCGGTAATAAGATGCTTATTTTTGTTTAAAAAAATAAGTAACTACGACCATAATACCAGAGTGGACGGCTGTGTTAAAGACTATTTTTGCCACTTAGTATCTAAGCAGATTAGACAGGTCGATTATGAGCTATTTTTCGTACAAGTGAAATTTTAGCTAAATGGGAGAAGAAAAGAAAAATAATTATATCGAGCTCTCTGCTCCCTAAGTAAGTAGCTAAAGCACTTGTATTATTAAATCGGAAACAAGGGACCACAAACACCCAGACCCTAGACAATGTAGAAATAGTGGTATCCTTCATTAACTGTTCTGGAAATCTAACTCGGGACCTCAAAACTTTTGACACTATAAAAGCCATACCGTATATCTAAAAGTCTATTCCTCATACTTGGAGGTCGTCAAAATACCATATATTGTCACCTTTTCTGACTCCCAAATTACCTCAATTTTTATGCATTTACAATTTTTTTTCTGTCGTCTGATTACCATTACAATTATAGTTTATTATAATAATAAATTATAATATTATTATACAATTATAAATTGTTGCAAATTTAGTTGCTAGAATGTCCCAATTTTGAACTTACGAAATTGAACTTTATTTGTTAAACTTAAACCTAACTAAGATATAACGAGCTCCTTTCATGAAAGTAGATAATGAAAGTAAATAAATAATGTTACAATAATCAATGTTACTTTCTATCACGCAAACTTAGTTCCATTAAATTTCGTAATATCGTTGTTCATTGATAACGTAATTAAAATAGTTATTGTAATTTATCACGCGAACCTAAGTTGACACATTATACTATAAATGTATGATGCGTGTTATGATGCGTGAATAATTATGTTACAAAAATAATACACGAATAATAGAACTAGATAAATAAAAATAAATAATGTTACAATAATCAATGTTACTTTCTATCACGCAAACTTAGTTCCATTAAATTTCGTAATATCATTGTTCATTGATAACGTAATTAAAATAGTTATTGTAATTTATCACGCGAACCTAAGTTGACACATTATACTATAAATATATTGATGCGTGAATAATTATGTTACAAAAATAATACACGAATAATAGAACTAGATAAATAAAAATAAATAAATATCTTCACGCCATTCCCAATATAGGCAGAGGTCAATACAATTAAGTCCTTTTGACCCACCTTCCTCCGACAACATTTTTTGGGACAACGTGACAGGCTCTGTCTTCGTCTTTATGTTTTTGAAAAATCCATTGGACCGAACTCGGGTTTATTGATTCGTATCACCCACCAACGCCCAATCACCTAAAGTTTTTTTTTAAATTAACGTTTTTATTTTTTTTACATTAATATATGTTAATTTCAGCATATTTACTTAAAGGCCAAAAACAGTCAACTAAAAGAGATAATCCTCTCCCGTTTAAATTTTACCACAATCTCTACGTTTAACAAGCGGATTGGTAATCACAGCTCTCGACACCTCGCACCACAGACATTTTTGAATATACCTTTAATTATAAATCAGTTTTATTAATACCACTATAGATTTTTGGAGACAGTATATTCCAGTTGATGGACGATCGGAATTCGTGTCAACAGACCTGAATTCGATCTCTAGGAAGTAGGCACGTACCAATAAATATTTTTAAACATATGTACAATTTGAATCGTTCGCTAGGACACTATTACGCTGATAGCCTTACTACGGCTCACGTCGGGGTCAACATCTAGCAGATGTGAGCTGCAAGTGTAGCTACCTGCCAGGTCAGGCGTTCGTGACCTGCGTAGGACATATCCTCCACCAGTGTTCAATCAGTTCTCGTGCACATGTGTGTAATCGTAAGAACTTCGATAGCGCGATATAGGATGTCGTAATCGACATCCTACATCCAGCTAAAGTTTTTCGAATTGTTGGCCACTAATGAGCTTCAAATTTAGAGACATATATGCTACCTCATTTTAATACCGATCTTCTTTAAAGAGAAAAAAGAAGTTAGACTGGGACGACGAGACTCACTTGTAGGCATCGTGAGAGATTTTGGTATAAATTGATTTAAGATAGGAAATCAAAAGTTCTCTGGTACAATGCACAACGTCGGTTTATGAAGGTAGTGATAAATCTGATAAAAGAGATAGAAGTATACACGAATCGTTAAACGTAGTGATTTATTTTATCCAAGGATGACTCATGAAGATATAAATTTATAGAGGAAAAGCTAGGTAGAGAAAATTTAAATCATAATTTATGTAAATTACTCCGCATATGTAATTAATAAACTTCTAATTATGTACTTACTTCATAGTCATCCTTTAAATTGACTTTTGGTTTCACAATTCACAAAAAAGGGTTGGGCTTTCAAACTTATACGTTCCATTATTTCGTAACATACTTACTATTTCAGCTTTTAAAATTAATGACGAAATATGGTACCTCCACTAAAAGGACATGTTTACTCATATATAATTTCAGTATCAAATTAAACAAAAAGTAGTTATATGACATGATTAATTAAATCAGTTTTATTAATACCACTATAGATTTTGGAGACAGTATATTCCAGTTGATGGACGATCGGAATTCGTGTCAACAGACCTGAATTCGATCTCTAGGAAGTAGGCACGTACCAATAAATATTTTTAAACATATGTACAATTTGAATCGTTCGCTAGGACACTATTACGCTGATAGCCTTACTACGGCTCACGTCGGGGTCAACATCTAGCAGATGTGAGCTGCAAGTGTAGCTACCTGCCAGGTCAGGCGTTCGTGACCTGCGTAGGACATGTCCTCCACCAGTGTTCAATCAGTTCTCGTGCACATGTGTGTAATCGTAAGAACTTCGATAGCGCGATAAAGGATGTCGTAATCGACATCCTACATCCAGCTAAAGTTTTTCGAATTGTTGGCCACTAATGAGCTTCAAATTTAGAGACATATATGCTACCTCATTTTAATACCGATCTTCTTTAAAGAGAAAAAAGAAGTTAGACTGGGACGACGAGACTCACTTGTAGGCATCGTGAGAGATTTTGGTATAAATTGATTTAAGATAGGAAATCAAAAGTTCTCTGGTACAATGCACAACGTCGGTTTATGAAGGTAGTGATAAATCTGATAAAAGAGATAGAAGTATACACGAATCGTTAAACGTAGTGATTTATTTTATCCAAGGATGACTCATGAAGATATAAATTTATAGAGGAAAAGCTAGGTAGAGAAAATTTAAATCATAATTTATGTAAATTACTCCGCATATGTAATTAATAAACTTCTAATTATGTACTTACTTCATAGTCATCCTTTAAATTGACTTTTGGTTTCACAATTCACAAAAAAGGGTTGGGCTTTCAAACTTATACGTTCCATTATTTCGTAACATACTTACTATTTCAGCTTTTAAAATTAATGACGAAATATGGTACCTCCACTAAAAGGACATGTTTACTCATATATAATTTCAGTATCAAATTAAACAAAAAGTAGTTATATGACATGATTAATTAAATCAGTTTTATTAATACCACTATAGATTTTGGAGACAGTATATTCCAGTTGATGGACGATCGGAATTCGTGTCAACAGACCTGAATTCGATCTCTAGGAAGTAGGCACGTACCAATAAATATTTTTAAACATATGTACAATTTGAATCGTTCGCTAGGACACTATTACGCTGATAGCCTTACTACGGCTCACGTCGGGGTCAACATCTAGCAGATGTGAGCTGCAAGTGTAGCTACCTGCCAGGTCAGGCGTTCGTGACCTGCGTAGGACATATCCTCCACCAGTGTTCAATCAGTTCTCGTGCACATGTGTGTAATCGTAAGAACTTCGATAGCGCGATATAGGATGTCGTAATCGACATCCTACATCCAGCTAAAGTTTTTCGAATTGTTGGCCACTAATGAGCTTCAAATTTAGAGACATATATGCTACCTCATTTTAATACCGATCTTCTTTAAAGAGAAAAAAGAAGTTAGACTGGGACGACGAGACTCACTTGTAGGCATCGTGAGAGATTTTGGTATAAATTGATTTAAGATAGGAAATCAAAAGTTCTCTGGTACAACGCACAACGTCGGTTTATGAAGGTAGTGATAAATCTGATAAAATAGATAGAAGTATACACGAACCGTTAAACGTAGTGATTTATTTTATCCAAGGATGACTCATGAAGATATAAATTTATAGAGGAAAAGCTAGGTAGAGAAAATTTAAATCATAATTTATGTAAATTACTCCGCATATGTAATTAATAAACTTCTAATTATGTACTTACTTCATAGTCATCCTTTAAATTGACTTTTGGTTTCACAATTCACAAAAAAGGGTTGGGCTTTCAAACTTATACGTTCCATTATTTCGTAACATACTTACTATTTCAGCTTTTAAAATTAATGACGAAATATGGTACCTCCACTAAAAGGACATGTTTACTCATATATAATTTCAGTATCAAATTAAACAAAAAGTAGTTATATGACATGATTAATTAAATCAGTTTTACGGCTTGGCCTTAATTAACAAAGTGTTTACCCACATCCACAACCACTAACCGCAAAATGTGAAATGCCCATGTTGTATTTTATTATTAAATTATCTTGAAATTGAAATGAAATTTATTTTTAAATTACCTTTATGAAATACTTGTAGTTCCTTTGAAACTATTTCTTTTATCTTGTTTATAGAACAAATAGAAAAATCGCCGAACAGCTGAGTTTGGGTTCATTGAGGGGAGTCTTAGGCGTAATGGCTTTTATGATTTTAAAAATGTTTATTATTTTGATTTTAAAAATAATTTTTAATTTTTTTCTCTGTCTGTCTGTTCATTCTGGCTTATCTCTGATACTGCTGGATATATTTTAACGGACCTTTACCGGCATATAGATTATTTCATTGGGAGTACCTAAGGCTTTCTTGGGAAAAGCCGCAGAGACAGCTAGTAGTAAAAAATGATATTAATATCATTGTTTATATGTTTATCTAAATATCAGTTACAACCAAGACAAGAACTAACCATTAGAATTTGTTTAAAAACTATTTGCTTGTTTCTTACACGAAATTAATTTTACACGAATTTAGTGAAACGCACCGCGGCACCCAAACAGTAAGTAGAAGGATTGGGTTGACAGCTATTCAATATAAAAATTAAATCGAATTTTCTGACTTGACACTGACAGAATTCTATCAAGAGTATATTTTAGGGAGTATATACCTAGTCAGGTCATAAATTCTGTCACATGTTTAACCTAAAATAATTAAAACAAGTTTATTCATTATGTAACTATTTATATACCAAAATGAACTTAACAAAACATAGATTCTTATGACACTAAAGTTTATTGAAAATGACCTCCGTGATTTTGAATACAGGCCTTCAATCGGTGCGGCCAGTCGTCTATCGCAGCATGAACGAGGTTCATGTCAATATCGGCGGCTGCCTTAATCAAGGATGTCTTGAGTGACTCCAAATTGGGATGAGGCTTTGAGCACGCCTTTACCTCCAAGTGTTGCTATATCTTGTAATCTGACGGATTCAAATCTGGACTTCGTGCCCGATGAAGTCGATTTCACGCGCCGCCAGCCAGTCTTGTGTGCTCTGGGCTCTGTGAGCTGGCGCCGAATCTTTTTGGAATACCCAGGGCCTGTTATTGAACATGGTACGAGAAACAGGTTCCACAAGGTTCGTCAGGACTGTATTTTGATACACAACTGCATTCGTTTTTACACCTTTCTCGCAAAAATGTATGAGGTTGGAAAATGACCTCGTTGGACACGCGGAATACGGTTGCTCGCTTCCTCACTACTGTGTGCGTGAATTTCCCGATATTTTTTTCCCGCGTACCGCTTAAACAAAGCGTGCCATCTCTTTAGTCTCAGGTGCATTAGACGAGCATTCAAACAATGTCCTGTTTTTCTTCGATATGCCCGAAGCCCTAAGCCCTAAGTCTTCATTTAACACCCTTTTCGCCGTGGTTCTGCTTAACCCCATCTGAAGGGCCAACAGTTTCTGCTTACGTTTGGGATTTCTTTGAATTCGCGCCTTCACAGCTTTTATCAGTGCTGGAGTCCTAACAGACTGAGGGCGACCACTTCTTGACCTGTCATCTACACTAGAGTCTTCATTGTATCGTTTGATGGTACGATACACGAATCTTTTGGTTATATTCAAATTTTTCAGTATGTCAATTTTGATGTACAATTCGAAATTCGAATTCAATAAACTTTTTTGTGGCCAGCGTTCTAAAAAAAAAGTTATTACTGTGTGACAATACTTATGACCTGACTGTGTATAGTTTACTTCACCTATTAATTTATGGCTTATAAATTAAAAGGTGATGCAAATTATTCTTCATACATATATTATGTAAAAGCAATATATATTCAAGGAACGAAAGAAGAAAAATAATAATGCAATAACTATTAATTGCACAAGGCACTAGGTGCTGATGTTAGATGACTATAATACCTCTATACTAGATAATATAGAGGTATTATTATTCAATTACTGAAGATCTGCCGATATCAACAAAAGATACAAGATCAAAGAGATCTGTGAGTGAGTTAGTGCCGTAAGACGCCATTAAGAAAAACGCTTCGTCATTACTTTTTAAGTAGACAGAGGTAAAGATAGTTTGACCCATCTTCCACCGAAGATATTTTCGGGACAACGTGACAGGTGGTGAGCTAGTCACCGTCTTTATGACCAAGCCAACGATGAAATTCGTACATAAGTTTTTGAAAAACTCATTGGTACTGCCACCTGGGGATCGAACTCGGGTCTCTAAACTCGAAATTCTAACCACCCAACAACTCGGCTATCGTGACTATTTATTTATGAGGTGTTTGGTATATTGATAATTTGCCAAGAGTGGCAATCAATAACCTCCATATGGAGGAGGTTTTTATTTTACAGTGAATAATTATTAAGCTTTCACAATAATGTACTTAAAAATCGAGAAGTTTTTATGATAAGAAAAGACGGTAACAATTTAGAAAGTCAAAACTTTCTTATTTAATTTAGACTAGTTTAGAGCTCTTATGAATTTTAAAAAGTATTCGCTCGCTAAAACAAGACCTCAGATAAGAACCACCAAGAAACTCTGTCATATATTTCTCAGTAAATAAATGTTTTTGTAAATCTAAGGATTAAATTCTGACACAACAATGTCATATATTAAATTATTTTATAATATGTTTAATATGTTTAACAGTGGTAGAAACACGCATCAGCTTTTTGTTGTTGCATGAATGGGCTGGCTCGACCAGGGAAGTACCACGACCTCACAGAATACCGACGTGAAGTCGTACGCGTTTCGTCTGGTGAGTGAGGTAACCGGAGGCCCACACACCTCCCTCTCCCAATTCGGGGGCACTGTAAGGGAGGCAACGCATTTGCATGCCTGTGGTATTGCGGATGTTCATGGGCGGCGGTAATCACTTACCATCACATGAGCCACCTGCTCGTTTGCCTCCCTTTTCTATAAAAAAAAAACGTTTTTTTTTAATAAAGTTAATTTACGAGTTTTGTAAATATTATGTCTGTTTGTTTAAATATATTTCGAGGTGAAACGAAATGAATGTATGTAGTGTAATGTAACAAAGTTCCACCCCCTTATTTCCCAGGGTGGTCGTAAGAGGCGACTAAGAGACAATCATCTTGTAAGAATACCAGACCAAAATCAACAAATCAGCATCTCAAGCAAGAGGTATTTGATACTGCGATCGCCATTCCGCTTGCCAAGAGTGGCGATTATGGCAAACCGTCCTATAGGGGAAAGGCCTATGCCATATAATGGACTTTTAAAGACCGTCATGATGATATAATTATGATGACTTTCGAATACAGTTGACAGTCCATTAAATAGTAACTAAAACCGATTTACAAGGAATTACTGGAGTCAATGACGGTTGGGCGAATGAATTAACACCTAATAGTAGATAAAATAACAGACAGGTTAAAGTAGGCCGAGATTAACTACTTGAGTATATTGTTCCAAGATGGGAGTTTCAAGAGTACTAGGATTTCTACATATGCGTGTAGGCAGAAAACAATGAATTTGAAAGAAGCGAAAGTAGTATGTAGAATAGAGACACTTGGCGATCAGTTCTCTCTGGCTAACCCGTCAGGGACTATGCCTGAGGATGAAGGTTGCAGGTTCGTTGCTACAAAAACCTGAGAGACTTGTGAAAAAACAGTGCACAAATGGTAGTAGTTTGTGTTGTCTTCCGTAATAAAACATTAAATGAATATCTGCTACAGATTGACCAATTTTTAGGCTTTATGCGTAGCAGATGTTTTGTCTCCTAGTATAAAATATTTACACGAAGAAAATGTCTAGACACATTACAAGATAATGATTATATAAGTGTGGCAAAAAAGCTAAGACACAATCTTTAGTCTTTAATATTCGTAGTTGATAGATGAACAATGACATTTTCTGTACAATATTCAATCTGCTGCGGCATACAAATAATTCATCTCTTTATAACAATCGAGGCCATTGTCGGTCGTTTGCCAGAATGAGTTCGGGGTTAACAGCGCTTGTCCGTGTCTGGCTTTTATTCAATTTACCACACCGGCCATAATAGCACAATAAGATATCTCGGCTTGTCATGATCACCTCGTTCGGGTGTCTTTCGTAGAAAAGATTAGATGTGACTTCATTTTGGTACAAAAGGGTAACATTTTTTCTTTAATTATACGGCTACCTTTACCGTAAAATTAGGGATAAACATACAATTAACAGATAAAAATATTTAGAATAAATAAGTCCTAAAGCGGCATGATTATGGTTTTAATATATATTAAATCTGTTGCTATTTTAAAACAAATTCTTTTCCGTAATTGCAAATGGCCAAGAATCATTTGAACGTACGCTTAAAGTACACTATTAATAAAAAGAAATTAATAATAAAATAACAATTACAATTACAGATGAATCAAATACTTCTTTTAAATACAAAATTGTGAAAAATACAAAACTTCTATCTATCTATCTTCTAACTATCTTTAAAATAAAGCTATAATTGTCATCTCTTATTTTTTACATCCCTAAACCAAATCTTACTTCTCTGCTAATAATTTAAGGCTATTTTCCTGATTTGTCTGTTACTATTTTGTATTAAAAGAAAATTGCCGTAACATAATTTGATAGTACTGGGATAATCCAATATGAATTTTCGTTTCTATTAAATGTGTTAATAATAATGAAATATCGTTGTATGTTTACCTAAACATTGTTGGAAAGTTATTAATTTTAAAGATTTTCACTTTCTAATAGCAAAACCGAAGTAATACTTTATTATTTACTAAGTTCATAATGATTACCACATCGTATTGGCGTACATAAAAATATACCACCCCCTTTCTTCTCGTGGGTTTTGTAAGAGGCGGCTAAGAGAAAAGCTAGGCAGGCTTTTACTTGGTACTGGTAAAATTGTACTGAAAGTTGGCGGGATAACCATCTCATAAATACCAGGCTAAAATTTACCAGACCGTTGACATGCAGCAACATCTAAGGTGAAATGTGTCTGGTACTGCGATCGTCAATCCGCTTGCAAAACGTGTTTATTATAGCAAACCCTCCTTACGTGAAAGACATACTTCGTGCAATATATTACTGGCCTTTGAGAATGTATAAATAAATAAATACATACATACATAGGGACAACACCACATAAATTTGTCTGATCCGAAAGCAAGCAGCTTAAGCACTTGCATTATGAAATTGGAAACAACCTAGGTACCACAAACACTTACGATAAAATGTAAGAGAAATGTTTCTAAATTGACCCGACTGGGAATTGAACCCGGGACTCAGAGTTGGAGACTCCATGAAAACCGTCGTATACCCCGTACGCCACTCTTCCAATTTTTATTGATTTTAAAGCATATAAGATATGGAAAACTATTTGTTATTACATGAAATAGAATTTCTTTTTTTAAATTTTAATTGACACGCCCATGTGATTAAATGGTAATTTAAAATAATTACTTTATGGTAATTAAGTAAAACTATTACTTCATCCATTACTCTTCTTCCTAATTTTTATTTGCTTATAAAAATCCATGCTCTACGAAGACTTTTCCAGTAAAAATAAATAAACCAGATAATTAAGTCCCTTCGACGCCCTTCCATCTCTTCCAGTATGATTTTCAATAATTTCCACATTTGGAAGTGAATTGTCTAATACACCAAGTATTAGAAAATTGGGCTACCAGTCATTTTTTTTTTTTAATTTGATTTGTAAAAAAGTCACAATAGCCGAGTGGTTGGGTGGTCGGAATTTCGAGTCGTGAGACCCGAGTTCGATCCCCAGGTGGCAGGCTCGTACCAATGGGATTTTCAAAAACTTATGTACGAATTATATCGTTTGCTTGGACATAAAGGCGGCGACGGGCTCACC
The DNA here is from genome assembly GCA_029286605.1 of Sericinus montela. NCBI lineage: Eukaryota > Metazoa > Arthropoda > Insecta > Lepidoptera > Papilionidae > Sericinus > Sericinus montela. The sequence goes on from JAGSMR010000011.1 coordinate 82,910, forward strand.
ACCTGTCACGTTGTCCCGAAAATATCTTCGGTGGAAGGTGTGCGAAAGGACTTAATTGTCTAGACTAGACCTCTGTCTACCCCATATTGGGAATTGCGTGAAGATATTAATTTATTTAAACTAAGGTATAAAACGTTACATACCGTAGTCATCCCACGGCAAGAAAGGGAGTGATATTGTTCTAACGCCGATACCACGCGCTTTGGTACTTTATTGTTCTTTCAAAAATTTACCGAAAGAAGTTTATGGCTTTCTCACTGTAATCAAATAGTCTTTTTTCATTTTTAACATTGATCCACTGTTTACATTAGTTTTTTAAGGATTTAACCTTTAGTGAATGTCTATAAAGTTGAACGTCATACTATCCAATGTTGATAGTATTGCTTTGATACATTTTTCTTTTGACAGTAAGCAAATAAGCATTTTTATAGCTTTAATAATATTTATTTGTTACTTACTTTGAGCTATTTATAAGTGGAGCCCTTAATATATATAATAAGCTTCTAATATTTAAAATTATAATCAACTAATACTGATTATAATAAACATTTCACGAAAACAAATCGATTAAAAAACCTATTAAAAAATTAAGTATACTAAGCGATGATCAACAAAAGAATTCCATTTCTAAAGAGGAGAATATTCTCAAGACAATCCTAAACTTATTCATTGTTACAAAAAAATTGAGCTAAGGCCAACATTTCTATTGTGATGAAAAATATTTGAATATGATTTTCGATTCACATTATTTTCGAATAGAAATAATTTCCTTTAGCCATCTTGAATGTGTATTAATATTAAAGCCATTGTTTAAAATTGTATATTTAATTAATAAAACTCTTACTGTGGTTTATTTACATCAACATAACGTACATTACATAGTGTTACTTAATTAAGCTAATGGAAGAAAACACCACAACTCACTTCCAACGTTATTTAATGTGGTGCGAAAGTCAGATAATATTGTCTCTTAAAACAATATTCTTGTATTAAAATTATTTAATAATTTTTGACTTATTACTTAAAATTTGTTATGTATTAAGTTATAAATACAGTTGCTATAAACTCATTGTTTCATCCTATTTTGAACAGACACCCAAAATTGATTTTTAGGAAAGTACGGTGCAAAACAAGCTAAGTGTGCAGCCACTTTTTACTTCTTCTTTTTATAATCAAAAGAAGTCACTAGTATAAGTATACATACATATACATAAGTATATATTTTTTAATTCGCTTAAAATATAATACACACGTTATATATTATATTCTCTGTAATAAATTTGATCCTGACAAAAAAGAGTTTTGGGATTTAAATTTTGAAATAAAGCATAATAATATTTTACCAAGATTTGTCAACATATACTTTGACATATAGATTTTCACATATAGATTTATTTTGTAGCATACTTCCTTCAAAATATTTTGTTTTATACAAAAATTCTTTGTGATAATTAATCATTAAATAAAAATTTTATTAATAAAATTATTTAATGATAATAAAATATGCTATAGTTATTTATCAGTTTTTTTACTGTCGTAGAACCTATAGCACACTAAGAAATATAACAAAAAAAATGCTTAATAACAGGTTCATACTTTATAAAAAAAGTTAATTATTACTTTTGTATTTCTAGTAAGATAATATAGCAAAATATAGTGTAGTGTCAGAATATAGTAAATTTTCAAAAAAAATATTTCTTTGTTTCATAATACGATACAATAACTATACTAAATTACGATACTAAATTACTAAATTACGATACGATACGATACAAGGCAAGTTAAATGTCTGAAAGAGATATTCTTGTATATAATCAAACTTTACTAAGGCAGTTTCGTACGTGGATACATCCTAAACAAATATCCTTTGTGTGTTATATTGTAAATGGATCTTCTATGTACACAAAAGATCCTGGATTGGGTCAACGTAAAGTACCCTGTATAGTCCGAAATAAATTTTGGTGAAAAGCACCCCACTGAGAAATCTGTTACATTCGAAAAAATATGGTATCTAGGACACAAATTGTCCTAGAATGAATTTAATGATTCCCTTTATTGTACCTCGCCGTATTGTATTATGAAAAATACACGGTTAATAATAAATTGTTCGTTTTGTACAGGATAATGGTAAAATATTTGTTAAAACTGTAAAAGTTTTTAAAAATGTATATAATACTATACCAAATAAAAAAAAACAGTATTAAATTTACATTAAACAATATTAAATAAACATTATTATTATAAAATATAATAAAAAAAAAAACCTAAAAAAAAAACAAGTGAAATCTAAAATTCAGTATGTACTTTTAATATACGTTTTCAAAAGTTTCCTTTAACGTTTTATGAGTAATGAAGGTTATGATTTAACACCAATTTTAGTAGTCTTCTGATACAAACAGAGCAAGGTGCAAAGGACATGTGTTAATTACAGTTTATTATCTTATATTTCGTTGTACAAAATATACATGATATTCTGAAAGTAAGGCTCTTTTGATACGTATATGAGCCGAATCCATTAGGCTCACTAGTGTCACGCTGACTTAGCAAATAATACAAACGTTGCGGATATCAACCATTTATAACGGCATGGTATACTAAGATTTTATCAAATTGTTATTCATGTTAAATACAATGGCATTTAAAATATTTCATTTGCATAATTAACTTGAATTAAATTAGTAAAATTATTTTAACAGTACCTTTAAGAGGCTTCTTTGATAATTATTATATATCCAAATAACAACTTCATTTTGTGACAGTTGTGTTTTTCCGAGCAATATAAATATCTTCGGTTCAAAGTTTCAGCCACCGTTAATCTGTTTAACAAGAAGTTTTATCCGCTATACTCACTTTAAACTTGAGTCGTGTTTGGAGTGTATAAATCAATTAGTAATTTGACAGTCAGGGGAGGGGGTCAAAATATTCGCGCCGGGCAACGCGGGCTTGCCGTGGCGCGAAAGCAGTCGGTACTGCGGGGTCCGTACATATTTCTCGACGCGTCTACCCCGCGCGCAGGCGCCTAATATGTCGACGAGTTTGGTTCCTAAAACCGCGCACTTTTCTCGTTGCCAGTTCTAACTGAATTGCAAAACCGCCGATCGGCCGTGGGTATGGAATATACCCTAGGGATTTACCAATCAAAGGAATTTAAAAAGAAAACAGATTGAAATGAAGACCTATTTTTCTAATTTTACAGATTGTTTTCAGTTATTTACTCAATTTATTCATAATGAAATAAAAAGAATATGGTATTTTAAAGACATTTAAATAGTTGTTTTTTTAAATTAATGTTTTGAAAGTAGCGTGTTGATGGACGGAACATGATTTCTTGATCTCCTTAAATAAAGGAGATCAAGAAATCATGTTCCGAATTTAAGAATTTTGATTTACGTTCATCAAAATAAATCCCAAAATAAGCTCCGGTGAAACGTGGGCCGAAAGAACTAAATAATCTGTACCTCTGGCTACCACTAGTGGTAGCCAGAGGTACAGATTAGTTCTGCTAGCTAGTGAGATTTTCTTGAGTTTTGTATAAATAGTTCAAGGCGCTTATTTCTTTACGCATTTCTCTACACTGGGTTAGACAGAGGTCAAGATAATTTAGTCCATTCGATCAACTTTTCATCAGCGCTTGTTTAGAACAACGTAACAAGTGTATTTGCCAGCCCATCGCCTATAAAAAAATAGATCTTTCGTGAATATAAATTAAATTTTAAAAAGAACTACATAAATATAATTTTAATTCTACTTAAGTGAATTAATAGAACATAATATTTCAGCAGTAAAAGTGTGTCACGTAGCATTGCGAAGAGCTACCCTCCCCCGAGGTTAGGGAAATACCAACGCGTGTTATACTCCGATATGAAATACTCTGAGCACGAAAATAAGTACGTACAATTAAGAGTTATTTTTTAAATATTATCGTAGGATTATTTTTTAAATATAACGTTGAAGTATTTTTGTAATAGGCGATATGTTTTTATACTTTCCTAGCATTTTAATCAAACCAAACAAGCTTATTCTAAAAGTTTTTTAAGGAAATTATATCGTAATCTGTCTATTATGATAAAATGAACCCATTTTAATATACCTATAACATCTCAATATACCTAATCAGGTCATAAATTATGTCACATGTTTAACCTAAAATAATTAAAACAAGTTTATTCATTATGTAACTATTTATATACCAAAATGAACTTAACAAAACATAGATTCTTATGACACTAAAGTTTATTCAAAATGACCTCCGTGATTTTGAATACAGGCCTTTAACCTGTGCGGCCAGTCGTCTATCGCAGCACGAACGAGGTCCATGTCAATATCGGCGGCTGCCTTAATCAAGGATGTCTTGAGTGACTCCAAATTGGGATGAGGCTTTGAGCACGCCTTTACCTCCAAGTGTTGCTATATCTTGTAATCTAACGGATTCAAATCTGGACTGGAGGAGGGCCAGTCTTCGTGCCCGATGAAGTCGATTTCACGCGCCGCCAGCCAGTCTTGTGTGCTCTGCGCTCTGTGAGCTGGCGCCGAATCTTTTTGGAATACCCAGTGCCTGTTATTGAACATGGTACGAGAAACAGGTTCCACAAGGTTCGTCGGGACTGTATTTTGAAACACAACTGCACCTTATCATTTTATTTGTTGTAGCTCTCTTCTACGGTAAAAAATTTTTCATCCGAAAAAGAATTTCCCGATATTTTTTTCCCGCGTACCGCTTAAACAAAGCGCGGCATCTCTTCAGTCTCAGGTGCATTAGACGAGCATTCAAACAATGTCCTGTTTTTCTTCGATATGCCAAAGCCCTAAGTCTTCATTTAAGACCCTTTTCACCGTGGTTCTGCTTAACCCCATCTGAAGGGCCAACAGTTTCTGCTCACGTTTTGGATTTCTTTGAATTCGCGCCTTCGCCGCTTTTATCTTTTCACTGCTGGAGTCCTAACAGACCGAGGGCGACCACTTCTTGACCTGTCATCTACACTAGAGTCTTCATTGTATCGTTTGATGGTACGATTAACGAATCTTTTGGTCATATTAACATTTTTCAGTATGTCAAATATTTGAATTGGCGCGTAACCGCAACGATGCAACGCAATAACTGCAACACGGTCTTCTTTAAGCATCCACTCCATATTAAAAAATGAGTAAAATTCTAAAAAGTATACAGTTTTATTTTCATGTACAATTCGAAATTCGAATTCAATAAACTTTTTTGTGGCCAGCATTCTAAAAGAAAAGTTTTTACTGTGTGACAATACTTATGACCTGACTGTGTATGGTTGACCACTTATTGTGAAAAATATTTTCACACCATTTTCAATACAGGGGTAGACAGTGTTCTAGACAGTTAATTCCTTTCGAACCACGTTGCACGAAAGACCTCTTTTTGTCACAACGTGACAGATGGTAGGCCCTTCGCCGTCTTTATGTCCAAGCCAACGATATAAATCGTGCATAAGTTTTTGGAAAAATCCATTGGTACGAGCCTACCACCAGGAGATTGAGCTCGGATCTCTTGAATTGAATTTCGATCACCCGACCACCCGGCTATCCTGACTTATTGTACAAGTTTGAGTAATTTTCTTACCACTAGCTTACCAATTTACTTGGTACGGCGATCGACAACCGAAAGTGGGCCCCAAGTCCAAAGCGTGGCGATTGCAGGAGACTCGTCCATTGCGGGAGAGAATTATGTTCTGCGATGGACTTTTATAGGCCGTTATATATATGTATGAATAATTTATCAAAGTACATGGGGTAGGCAGAGAGAACAGATCGCCAAATGTCACAATCCTTTACATACCTCTTTCGCTTCTTCAAATTGATGCTTTTCTCCCACGTCTAGGTATCCGAGTTCTCTTAACCATAATGTTAGATAATTTAAAAAAAATTGGATCCTTCGGAAAAACTGTTTAATGAAGTAGATAAGAAAACGTGATGATGATGACGCCTTACCTGTGATATAAAGCAAAAATTTTATATAAAAATGGGGAAAGTATGGAGCTTAATGGATATTAAAGTCTCAAGGCGTTAAACCACATATCTACTAATTACTCGTTCGTTTGATCATGGTTGGGTCCATTTAGAATTTTGTTCTGTATTTAAAGTCATTGAAAATAATCTTAGGCACAAGAAACCGGTATAGATAGTTTAAGTTGGTTGGTTGAGAAAATGATTTCGTAAGTACGTAGTTCGCATTTCTTAATACAAAGAAAATAATATTTTTTGCCAAATCACAATCTTTTTTAGAAATTACATTTTCAATGTCGTTATATATAATTCGTGATGACTTACACTTTTGATAAATAATATCTTTACGCAGTTCCCAATACAGGGGTAGATAGAGGTCTAGTCTAGACAATTAAGTCCTTTCGACCCACCTTCCACCGAAGACATTTTTGGTCAGTGGGGACTGGGGAGTTAGGTGGGGAGCCCGTCGCCGTCTTAATGTTCAAGCCAAAGTTTTTTTCAAAAATTATGTACGATTTATTTCGTTATATCGTTAATCAGTCACGATAGTCGAGTGGATGGGTGGTCGGAATTTCGAGTCGTGAGACCCGAGTTCGATCCCCAAATGGCAGGCTAGTACCAATCTTCGCATCGTTTTTTCAAAACCTATGTACGATTAATATCGTTGGCTTGGTCATAAAGACGGCGACAGGCTCACCACCTGTCACGTTGTCCCGAAAATATCTTCTATGGAAGGTGGGTTAAAGGGACTTAATTGTCTAGACTACACCTCTGTCTACGCCTGTATTGGGAATTGCGTGAAGATATTTATTTATTTTATTTATTATTTATTTTATTTATATCGTGTACTTCGTCATAAAGAGGTGACAGGTTCACCTCCAGTCACGTTGACCCAAAAAATGTCTTGGGTGGAAAGTCGAAAGGGCTTAATTGTCTAGTCCTTTTTTATCCCAGTACTGGAAATAGCGTGAATATATATAATCGATGTAATACATATAAATTTTATTCAAGTTTCATAGCTAAAAAGTAGCCATCCAAGGTCCAGAATTAACTTAAGGGCATAGTTGGGGACTTGACAAATGACGTCCGAATATGAGGGCGGTGGCCTACAGTGATAATGTCGCTCGTAACAAATGGGGTCCTGTTCTGCACCAAATGGCGGTCTTGTTTTGAGCTATGATTACCATATATTATTGCCAAGTGACACTATCGCTGCGAGCGATGTGAATAATATGCAGTGACAATGTGTACATGAAGTTAAAGTGTTGTTCCAATAACTTTATAATTTTTACTAACGGTATTCGATAAACAGTCGAACGTTTCAAACGGTAGAGTAAAATCACCTTTTTAAGTTCAAAGTAGGAACACAAACATTCGACTCACTTTGTAGTGAAGGACAATAGTAGCAGCGTCTTTTGCCGTAAAGGAAGTTCCTAAGTCGATAGCTTTTCTTAAGTACCAATGGTAATATCAGAATTCGTTACTTCACGTTAAGCGGTGTTTCCCTAAGATTCGAAATTCTGTGATTTATCGTGATAGTAATAATAAAATTTGATATTCAGTCACAATATGTTGTGGCAGACAATGGCAGAATCAAGCCGTAAGAACAAAATTTAAGAACACATACAGTTTGATTTTTATAAAGCTATAAAAATGTTATAAGAAGTCACGACAGCCGAGTTGTTGGGTGGTAGGAATTTCGAGTCGAGAGACCCGAGTTCGATCCCCAGGTGTTTTTCAAAAAACTTATGTACGAATTTCATCGTTGGCTTGGACATAAGGGCGGCGACGGGCTCACCACCTGTCACGTTGTCCCGAAAATATGTTCGGTGGAAGGTGGGTCAAAGGGACTTAATTGTCTAGGCATGACCTCTGTCTACCCCTGTATTGGGAATTGCGTGAAGATATTTATATTTTTATTTATTTATTTTTATTTATAAAAATGTTGAGCGTAATATAGAAGAATAAATAATTACTTTTGTTGATTGAAGTATTAAAATAAAATGTCAGCTGCTAGCTTCTGCCTGCGACTTCGTCTAAGTGGACTTCATAATTGGGTCCAGAAATGAAAACTGTGAGAGCGTTAAAACTCTATTGAGTAAATAAAAAACTACATATGAAGTACATACTGGGTAACTTCATTTGTAAACATTTTCGTCTTCACTTTCAATTTTCCCTCGGGAACTACTTATGGGATCGGGATAAAAGGGTAGCCTATGTTCATTTCTATGTGACAGGCTGCATGCATACCAAATTTCATCGAAATCCGTTTCACCCGTTTTTGCTTGATTGTGTAACAAACACACAAACTTTAACATTTATAATATTGGTAGGATATCTATTTTCTTAGGGTGTATTTAGTGATAAACAAAAGGGCGTACTTCGAATCGTTGCGGTACATGCTGTAAACTATATTGGTAAAATTAATTATAATTTTTGTTGGAAAAAAAATCTAAATCTATTCTAACAGTAGTACATTATATAACCATTAGTAATGGTGCGTCTTATAACTCTGTGAAAGGAACCAAAAAGAAACAATCTAATATCCTAAATGTAATGTGCTCCTGTAAAATACATTATACGATTAATTATTCTCTGCGAATACATATAAATTTCATACATAATATTCATTATCCATTTTCATTTTAATTTCATACATAACACTTGATACTCTTTAGCATCCAACATATAATTGACCATGGCAGAAAAAAGGTGTTACCATTACCTTTAACACCTTTTTTCTGCTATGCGTAGCAAATAAATACCAGCTACATTCAGTGTTTGTCAACCTGTGATTTTATCATGAACATAGAAAACGCTAATTTTGTATCGAAATATTAAATCGAAATGGCCAATTGCTTGGTATTATTCGGATATTGGTATGATTTCAGATATTCTGGTATCTTTTATAATATTTCTTTCTAGTTCATTTTTTGCCGTCTTAAAATTTTAAAATGTTTTTTTTTATAGAAAGGCCGGCAAACGAGCAGGCGACTCACGTGATGGTAAGTGATTACCGCCGCCCATGAACACCTGCAATTCCAAAGGCATAGCAGATGCGTTGCCGGCCTTAGAGTCCCCCCCCCCCCAAAGATTGGGGGGGGGTGTGTGGGCCTCCGGTTACCTGCACTCACCAGACGAAACGCAGAAGTTTGTTACACTTCTACTTTAAGCCGGTATTCTGTGAGGTCGTGGTACTTCCCCGGTCGAGCCGGCCCATTCTTGTAACAACAAAAGCTGATGCGTGGCTCTACCACAGTGTCCTGGTATCCTAAATGTTCCATCGGATCAAATAAATCAGAGTACAAATATCTTACGTATTAAGTAGGATTGAAATGTATATATGTAATGTATATGTGTGCCAAATTTCAGCTCATTTCGTTCAGCCATAAAGACGTAGTTGAGGAACTAACATCCAAACAACCAGACCCACAAACTTTCACATTTATAATATTAGTAAGATTATTTCTTTAAAAATGAGTGCCTTAATGGGCAGTTGGAAGTCGGTGTGAACATGTAAATTCGAATATAAGTCGATAACCAATCAGAATTCAAAGTACGAGTATAATACGGTTAAATATAAAAATAAATGTTACAATTACGTAATTAATCTATGGATTATCTACGACACAATAAACTAAAAATATTAATAAATCAAAATTATAAGCAATTAATAAATAGTATTATATAATTAAAATGCAATAAAAGGTAGAAAATTTGAACAGGTCTTTTCAAATTTTACAGACCGGATACGAATGTATCCTGTATTTGCCGTGCTGTATTTATATACATATTCACATATAGATTTTACTGTTGTTGTAGCTAAATTAATAAGTAATATATACTTGATTTACTATTCAATATAATTCTTTTCGAATTATAGAATTGTTATAATTATGACATATGTGTGCACATACTGGCAAAACATCGATCAGACACTGAAAAGGCTTCCCACTGAACACGGTTCGTTAGTGCTTATGAAACGGAACGACGTGTATGTTGTTTTTGTTCTTACATGTTATCCTTCGAGAATAAGCCAAAAGTAATATTTGATCTTATAATATTTGATGAAGGAGTACAACAGCGGAGCGCATGTATTGTTTAATCAAGTGAGTTACCTCGATGTGTTATTTGTCGTTATTTGTTCCTCGACAGCAATCAATTATTCCATTGTGTTCATTATATAACTTAAGTTTCTAAATCATTAATTTTTTACTCTGTTTCATCTTAGGTTACATTTTAGTTTTATATTTTGAGCCACATATCTTCGGTGTAGTTTTTTATGTCATTAAAATATTTATTTTATATTGAAAGGCTACATATAACCCATTTAATCCCTTTATTTTAGGTGTAATGTATCATACTAATATCTGAACTATTTAGTTTAAAAATATATGATTTATAAGAAAAGTATTTTTTTTTGAATAAATAAATAATAGTTGTTATAATGTGAGGACTCCTTTTGAAATGAAAACTTTTTTAGCACCAAACAATAGCAAAAGCCCCCCGCAGGAGATAGTCCACCGACTCCCCGCTGTAATATTTAGTTCATTGCTCCATCTTGTGGGAGGACGTCCATCATTGCGTTTGCCTACATGAGGCTGTCACTCGAAATCCTTGCTTCCCCAGTGGTTGCCAGCTCATTGTCGTTAGCGTTCTGATGCTTACAAAAATGTCAGTTACCCGTAATACATCCGTAACGAAGGCATCCTTTTTGCCTTTTCGCATGCCTTCTTTGCCTCGATCATTAATACATATTACGCGTTTCACCTATAAAATCTAAACTCAAGCTTACGGGCTTATACCTTTATCTACTTTACAAACTCGAACAAAAATGTTGCCTATTATACTAAAAGTAGGCAAAAGTGAGGCAAACATACACTGACAATTTAGAAAGTAAAAGTCTTTCACTTGTTTATATTTTAAAAAGCATACAGTAGTCAAATTGCTAATATAAATTATATGTATTTCAGATTAAATTCGCAAGAAGATTTTGAATGCATTGGAATTGAAGAACTTTTAATTGTATTTTGAAGACATGACTGTCTACCTCATAATATTGAATCTTTGAATTGAACAAACAGTTATGGAAAATATTCATAGTACAATATAGATTAAGGAATTTAGAGTAAGGAAAATAGATTCTGTTTTATGTTATAGGTATTGGTTATCATATTATTTATAAAGATATTTGCGTATCACATTAACAGAATGAAATAATCTACGTTTTGTTAAAAGTGTGTAGGCTAAAACGAAAATTGTCTAAATGTGTCTTATATGTCTTTATTTATATAGGTCACTTGAATTACAAAAATGTTTGGCATTATTTTTCGTCTGGTTTTCTCTTTGAGTATTGTAGTTTGGTATTCTATTAATGTATGGACTATGATTTCGGATTATTTTAATGCAGAATTCAACAAGCTTCTACTTAACAACACCGATAATGATCAAGAAGAATAATTATTTCTGTAATCCCTAAGAAACAAAATAATGGAATCAATTAAAAAAATAGTATATGTTTTTTTGAATTATGTTTTTATCGTACATGAATAAGTCATGGAAATTTTTGTGAATTTTTATTATAATTTAAGTATTGTTGTGTATATGCTGTATATAGCTACTGATATTTGCATTATGTTCGATTTGTTTTTATAAAATTTTACGACATAAAATATGTGTGAAATTACTTATTTAACTTATTCATTTAAGAAAACGTTTTAGACGTAACTAGAATAAAACTTTGTTATCAGGCGCGTCAGGTTCACCACTTTGTTCCAAAATAAGCTACAGCGAAATGTGGTTCGAAAGAACTAAGTTGTCTAGATCTCTGGCCTACCTCTATAAAAAAAGTTTCATGTCCGTAACTACGTGTTACTGACGTAGATCTAATGACAAATAAAACTGTTATAGACCTGTAGTAATACTTAATATTTCTACACTTAACTATTTTAAGTCCCTGCTACGGACTCTTACAGGCCTGAACAGTTAAGAATTTAGGTTGTCGTATCATATTATATCTCAGAGTCCGTTGTTCAAAGAAGTTTTTAAGGTTATCACAGTCTTGAATAAATCAAACCTGTGTATTCTAAATGACATAATTTTTCAAATATAATTATAATAATATTTATAACTTGATGTTATAAAGACTAATGCACTAAAATGTATGTATTATAGTGATATGCTTCTTAAGTTACTTGCCACCTTGCCATGTAAAATGGCAAAAAATAAATTAAAAAGATATTTAAACAATATATTCTAATATCATCGATATTTTCCATTTTTCAACTACAGCTATGTAAATGTTTTACTGCAAAATCATTAAAGTAAGCTTTTAACTGTAATAACACTATTATTTCAATAACAAATTGTACAAAAATTATGTCGTTCCAGTATAGTGAACCAATTAAAAATGAAACGAATAAATAAATAAAAGTTGGTTCGTTGATTTATTTATTCGTTTTTTATTTTAAATAAAAAAAAACTTTAAACGTTTAAAAGTTAAATAAAATATTTTATAAGAAAAAATACGTTCCCTAGGAAGACTTATGTTTCACACAAGAAGTTCACGCAGTTAAGTAGCAGTAAGGTAAATCGATTACGGAAGAATCAGATTCGTAATAAATAATATAAAATCATATAATAATGTTCAGACTAGAAATCGATTTATTTATTGTTATTGTCGATATGTTAATCCAATAGAAAATACAAACAAATTAACCGAATATTAGGATGATGCTGTGATACCCTGTATACTGAGGTCTATAATGAAGTTCTGGGTTTCTACTTTCTACTACCCCAGTATCAGTATCAGTGAAATATTTAATATAATATAATATGATATCTTCACGCAATTCCCAATACAGGGGTAGACAGAGGTCAAGTCTAGACAATTAAGTCCCTTTGACCCACCTTCCACCGAAGATATTTTCGGGACAACGTGACAGGTGGTGAGCCCGTCGCCGCCTTTTATGTCCAAGCCAATGATGAAATTCGTACATAAGTTTTTTGAAAAACTCATTGGTACTACCACCTGGGGATCGAACTCGGGTCTCTCGACTTGATATTCCGACCACCCAACAACTCGGCTATCGTGACTTCTATGACTGAATATATCAGAGTTAACTATATAGTTGTAGCATTTACTAAAATTATTATTCATATGATACAAATACTAAGCTTGAATTTATTTAATTTATTTTAATAGTCAACGATTTATTTTCAAAGGTACAAACATAATGAAGTAGGAAAATATTTGAGACTTATTACCTTCGCAAGTAAGATGTACGTTAGCTAGAAAAGCTTGACAAATGATATTTGGGACGGAAACGTGAATGTTTTAGACGAAGTGTTCATCGCATTTTCGTAAAAAAAAAAAGAAAAAAGAGCGCCCTTGCAAATAAAATATATATGCGCTCTAGACATTAACAAATTTGTTTTATGTATAAGGTAACTATTAAGTAAAATGATAGAAAATGTCTTCACGCAATTCCCAATACAGGGGTAGACAGTGGTCAAGTCTAGACAATTAAGTCCCTTCGACCCACCTTCCATCGAACATATTTTCGGGACAACGTGACAGGTGGTGAGCCCATCGCCGTCTTTACGTCCAAGCCAACGATGTAATTCGTACATAAGTTTTTGAAAAACCCATTGGTGCGAGCCTGACACCTGGGGATCGAACTCGGGTCTCTTGACTCGAAATTCCGTCCACCCAACCACTCGGCTATTGTGACTTATTAGTAAAATAATGATATATATCTTTACGCCATTCCTAATACATTCCCATACTAGACAGAGGTCTTGGCAATAAGTCCATTCGACCCACCTTCCACGGAAGATATTTTTCTGGGACAACGTGACAACTGGTTGAGCCTGTTGCCGTCTTCATGTCCAAGGCAACGATATAAATCGTGCATAAGTTTTTTTTAAAAGCCCTTTGGTACGAGCCTGCCTCCTGGGGACCGAAGACGGGCCTTTTGACACAAATTCCGATCACCCAAACACTCGGCTATCGTGACTAAAAAAATGATAATTCTTTTTTAAACTTGTGTAGTTAACTGACTTGCAATCATTATTGGTGTAGTTGGTTTATGTCAATATTTCAGTGACCACAATTGCTATTGTTATACTCCTTCATGGCAATCAGTTCAGTAATGGAACGCTTCGCGATCTACGCATTGACTACCAATGCCTGCCTTTGTTTTCTTCTTTATTTATTTCTTTCTTTCAAAACGTAGGCTTGATGCTAATCTGAATGTGAGAAAAGACGATATGGTTCATCAGATTGTAAATAATTATTATATAATTATTATACAAATTATATACCACCCCCATATCCTTACGTAGTTATAAAGTAAACACACACACTTGCGCACACACACACACACACACACACACACGCACACACACACACACGCACACGCGCGCGCGCGCGCACACACACAGTAGGCACTACACAAGACTAAATCATTTCTCAGTTTCTTTGGTTTTTTGCTACACAAGTATCTGCAAACAAGTTCAATCAAAAAGGTTCAAGAGCTTTGTCACGCCTGAAAGCTAAGATGGAATCCCTCATAGACCGTAATTACATTGGCTTTTTATTCCTTTCGAACCGTAACGGAATATTAATTGAACTTCTGATTGGCAGACATAGTCATCAGTAAATTTTATTTTATTTTTTTCGTTTCCTTTTCTATTCATATATTTTAGAGTTATCATCGTTTAAATTAAACGACCTTATAGTCGAGTTGGTGACACTGCGTTCGAAGTAAAATATTACGGGTTCGAATACTGCTTAATGCATGTATATTTTATCCTGAGCGATTTCGGCCACAGCGACTCGGACTATTGAGAGCGTCGTTCGTGTGCTCGAAGGTGACTGACGTAACCGATTTTTGCGCTGAACCTGCGAGCACACTGAGCGCAAGTCAGCACCCCTCCAACATAATTGTAAGTGATGGCTGCTGGTGATCGAGCGCGTCTCACGCGCGAGCTTAAACATTAAGACGGCGATAGACTCATCATCAGTCACGTTGCCCCAAAATATCTTCGACGAAAAGAGGGTCGTAAGGACTACATTGTCTACCTACCCCATTATGGCTATAGAACTATAGATATAGCTTCTGTAATACGTTGGAGATATGTTTGCTTTAATTACAATTGGAACGATATTGGTACTAATAAAATTAGTGTTAATGGACACAATAGATTACTGTGTACTTAAGTTAATTGCGTAGCATATGCCGAATTATTTATGTGCTCTGGTGACATGGAGCGCAATTGAATTATTGGCTTGTGTTGTATCAAATTCCATAGAAACTCAGTACGATCTAGTTTACAGTTGCATCGCGATGCAACAATATTTATTATGTATGAATAATTTTTTTGAATTACAAAAATGTATATGTATTGTTCTGTTTTATTTTTTTATGAAGCGACACGTTTTGCCCAGTGTTTTTCATTCTGTTTTGCAATTTTTCGTTTCAAAATCTGTCTGTGTAGTTTGTGATAGTACTGATATTAGTTATAGTAGAGGCCTACTTCCTGATGTAGATTGTTACAGGCTATAATTAATAGTATTCTTATATTGTATTTGAGATAATATGTATCCATGAAGAGTAGTAATAAAATTTATTTTCGAAAAGGTGCAAACGACGACCGACTTTCATATAAATTCGCAAGAACAGACGGATGATCTTTATATGATAATGTATTATATACGAGATAAATAACTGCCACCTTGCATTCTCATTTCAGTGAGAAGTAGTTAGTTTATTTCATGAATAGTTTTCTTACTTAACAGTCTTTAAAAATGAAAATGGGAAAAGGGAAGTGAAAGAGAGAAAGGATGGCATGGCTTGATAAACCCGCGGTCACGTCTCTAACTGGTAGAGACGCGGAAGTACCTCATGCAACACTCAAACCGATATTCTGCAAGGTCTATTCGACCTATTCATTCACCAGAAGAAGATACTTGGTACTGCCATGGATTTATGACGAAAATAATATAGTTTGCCTTTACACAATGTCGTAGTGTCATAAAAATTTCAAAAATATAAGAAAAGAGATATCGGTGAACATTGAAAATACGGTTCGTTAGCGCTCATAAAAAGAAACGAGGTGTGTAGTTTTTGCTCTCACGTCTCCAGTAGAGAGTAAGCCGAAAGTAATATTTGATGGGGAGGTTGGTATAAGCAGCAAGCAAAAATATCTTTACGCAATGCCCAATACAGGGCTAGACAAAGGTCTAGTTTAGACAATTAAGTCCCCTTGACCCACCTTCCACCGAAGATATTTTCAGCACAACGTGGCAGGTCGTGAGGCCGTCGCTGTCTTTATGTCCAATATAATTATAATCCGATATAATTCATACATAAGTTTTTGAAAACCGAGTGGTTACTCAGCTATTGTGACTTACTTGTACGAGAGGAAATATTTAATTTTGTGAAAAAAAAAAACCATTAAACAATTTAATTATTTCGCTATAATTTGGTGCACATGTGCCTTGAGCTATTTACTTATCGGAGCAAAGTAGTATGGGTTTTTGGTCGTCTTTGATAGAATGTTTCTTAGTGGTATTATTTTTGGAGAAGAAAAATTATGTATTAAACATCTATATTTTTTCTTTAGTTGTGTATGAATTTTTAGCTTGGAAGTAAAAATAATGCTAAGCTTTTTGTCTTCTGAATTTTAATAGGAAAATAAAGAGGTTACAAAGACTTATAAAGCATATATTATTTTATCAGAAAATAAGGCTTAGCAGTAACTTAGTAGTATCTTAATCCATCTAATTTAACGATATCCACTACGGAAATTCGTCCTCACCCGGTAGAAAAAGAAGTGAATATAAATTTCTTTACGTCATTCCCAATACACAGGAAGACAGAGGTCTAGTCTAGGACATTTATGTCCTTTCGGCGCACCTTCCACCGAAGACATTTTTGTGACAACGTGACAGGTGGTGAGCTTTATGTCCAAGCCAACGATATAAATCGTTAATAATAATATAAAACTATATAAACTTTGTTATAAAAAAAGAAATTCGCTATTATCACAACATTTGTTAATTCAGTAACGATAACAGTACTATGTAATTGGCCCCTTAGTGGCTGCTGCCTATTATCTTTTGATTTGTTTTGATTTTCGGGATGTTTATCGTACTACCCGTCGGTAAACATTTAAGCCTTGGTACATTCTTAGTACGTAACCACATGACATAATGATATTAAAATGGTAATTTATTATTTGATTTTAACAGTCACTGGCTTTTAATGCGCCAAGCCAGTAAAGGGACAGAAAATTGATGCGTAATGATATTGGTACCGTCAGCTTTAATTGAATGAACTCTATAAGGGACGTTTTAAGTCTGACTGAGAAAGAAATTTCTCTTAATATGTTTTTATTTTAATATTTTTTAACATCTTTTATTCGGTATTTATAATCTTAGAATGCTAAGCTTGAACAATTATTAGAAAATATTACAGTTAATCAACCATTTCTAATTCAGTTTTAATGACATTAACAGTGATTCACGGCAATAGTCAACTTAAATTTTGTTCTCTATGAGAACAGGTAATTCCCTCTAACATTTCCGGAGTTCACCATTCTCGTAATGTACTGGAATTGAAATAAAATCTTTTTTACGCAACGTATTACCATATGAAAGCCAAAATAGAACCCTTACACTTTTTACGATATGTCAACTACTAAATTAGATATCGATGACTAAATGCTATGCTGCTTCACACAACATTAAAATAAAGTTTGTTCATTCGCGTTTCATTTCGTTCAATAATGTCGAAAGTCATAGATCTCGAGGGAGCAAAATGTTACCAAAGATTAACAGTACAAACGATAATAAAGTAAACAAAACCCGTGTATAATAAAGAAAACAAATATTTATGAACCTGAATAAACAGAATACTCGCAACATTAAATAGTTAAAAAAATACATCTGAGATTCATAAACATTCAAATATCTGGTTGAAATTGTAAAATACATCACAAATTATCCTATATAGCAATACATTGGATTTGGTGACAGAACTTATATATAAATAAAGGATAACGTTATATTTAAATAAAGGACTTAACTGTAGTCTTTGTTATAACCAACCTACAACTAACATTAATAAAATCTGAAACTAATCATTTCATGTCATCATACCGTACTGAGATTTGAATAAAGATTAAGTTACATACCAGAGCATAAACAACTTGTGGATAGAATTTGTTTTGCACTACTTAATATTTTAAAGTTCAAATTGAAACCAATTCAAACACATAAAACGAGACGAATCACAAAATAAAACGCGAAAATACATTTTATGTATATGCTTCTGTAAGTTAATATGCGATTCCATTCTTGTCACGTCCATATCATCGTTTTCACAAACGCAGTATTTTTATTCATATGTCTTCGCTAGGATTTTTTCCAACAGTGTGTGGTAAACGATTTTATTTGTCTTATATATCTCTTCATAAGAAAAATGCAAACAGTTTGATTTACATTAAACCGCAAAGCTTGTTTATCACATTTGAAATACTAGTAGACTTACCGCACATTTTCGCTATGATTATTGTACTTATGGTCAAATACATATATTAAAAAAATAAACGTTTTACGTACGAAATTCAAAAATAGTTGAGAATAAATTAAATAGACGGAAGCCTAAAAAAGCTATAAATCATACAGGTTTGCCGTTCGTTGTTGGCGTAAGAAATTATCACTTCTTTTCTTCTCTTGGGTGTCTATTTCTTAAACAAAAAATCTCATTCATTCATTTCATTATTTTCTTCTTAACGCCGATGATATAAGATTATAAGTACAAAAAATACTAAGTTAAGATGTTAAATAGTACAAAAATTATTGACAATAATTTTCAACATGTTAAAATTATTTAAATGCCTTATTTACAAGAAAAAGCGTTTATAAGAGAGAAGAGAGTAGTGGTGCTGGTCTTAGTATTCATCCGATATCATTCTGCTTATTGTGGTTTTTTTTTCACTTCTAAAAATTAGACGCTGCTGTAATATTAATAAACACGATTATAACCACGGGAATACGAATATAAGATGTGTTTATTGCAGTTTATATTTTTCAATGGAGTTTAAATTTGAAAGTCGAATTTGTTGGCCTCAGCATATTTCTTTGTTACTTATCAGTGCCGATTTTTTATCCCTTTTTCTGCATCTGCCGGCAGCCATTTTCATTTTTAATACTCAGTTACTTCTTACAAGTGTCTGGTCTAGAAAGGATGACATCATTTAATTTTGATGCCGTAAACTCAAATGACGTAAACAAGAACTTTCAAAATAGCCTTTTAACTAAAAAGAGGCTTATAATTTTAACTGTATTGGATCATATTACGCCAATACTAGGTGGAATAATCCTACTAAGCCTGCTAATATTTGATAGATGAATGTTACTTAATCACGCCAGAGTAGCGTGAGGACAGAGCACAGAGATACAACACATAGGCGTTTTATTCCGGGCAGGTGTGAAGGAGATATCCAAAGCATTATTTCGAGACAGTTTTGAGTTATCCTTAGAAAGACATCGAAGTGGACTAAATTAGGGGCATAAGCTAATTTTATAATTAAAATTGACAAGTCACGATCGCTGAGCGGTTGAGTGATCGAGGTTCGCGTCAAGAGACCTGAATTCGATCCCCAAGGCTCTGACCAATGGGTTCTTTCAAAGGACTTACGCACGGTTTATAACGGTAGCATGGACATAAAACGGCGACAAGCTCACCACCTATCACATTGTTCCAAAAAAAATGTCTTCAGTGGAAGGTATGTCGAAAGGACTTAATTGTCTAGACCTCTGTCTACCCAAGGAATGGCGGGACTTTTTTTAATGTATTTATGTAAAAAATTAATAAGCTATCCACTCCCATGGTTTTGTCTTGTGTTTCTAAACTTAGACAAATAATAACAATCGCTTGATAAAATAAATTAAATTAGATGTAGTAAAATCAGGTATAATGAGGTTTTGCTGTAAATTTATGAAGTATTCACCTTAATGACACGGAAATGCAAATGACATCGTCGGAGTACAAAATGGAACCGTAAATTTTGCTTGCATGCTAATACTCGTACCGTGACCGAGTTTCTGTAACGGATCATGAAGTCTGTTTTTGTCAACGATTTTCAAATAAAATCTGCATCTCCGTTACTATTGACATGAAAAAAGATAAGATTTCACTAATATGGTCTAATGATAAACATGCATTCATAATAGCCTATAAATTTTGATTGGCAAACGCAGTGTTCGATACCGTGTACCTCACTCTGCTGCCCATTACTGGCTGCTTAATTTTCATCTAATATTTTCTGATGTAGTTAACTCGTCATCTGTAGCTTGCTTTTACTGAATTACATCATTTACATTTATCATTTATTGTATTATTACACATTCACATTCACACATTATTATTTAGAAAGGTAATGTTCTTATGCCGTTACCGCATTGGACCAGCCATAGTTTGCGTATAGTAGTACAGTTCTATATTAAAAAAATGCCTTCAGGCTGTAGCCAATACTATGGTAGACAGAGGTCCAGACCAGACATTTTTGAGGCAATGTGACAGATGGTGAGCCTGTCGGCATCTTTGTGTACAAGAAAACAATATAAATCGTATGTAAGTTTTGAAAAAAAAAATCCTTTTTATCAGTCCTCCACCTGTGCGATACCCAGGAGGTGCACTCGTAACAATGAGTTTTCAACAATGACTCGTAACATAAAGCAGCGGAGGTAATAATATGCAAATAGTATTCCTGAAACTCCTTTCTGGTTTCTCTGGGGATAAAATAGTTCATATTTTGTGAAGTTCTAACAATTTGTTTATTATATCTTCATGTCATTCCCGATACAGTAGGGATATGGTAAAGAGACAGGAGTCTAGACAATTATCTCCTTTCGAACCACTCTCAACCGAAGACAGTTTTGGGAAAACGTGACAAGTAAACCCATCGCCGTCGATATAAATCTATGTCCAAGCCGACGATATAAATCGTACACTACTTTTTGTAAAACCCATTGGTCTTACAAAAAGTTGGAGTCATGGGAATTAAACTCGCAACTCTTGACTCGATCTTTGATTTGATTTGACCCAACCACTCGGCTATCGTGACTAACTCAAAAATTCATTATTAAAAATTAAATTTGTGTCACTACTAACTAAGCAATATATATATTCAGTATTTTTGTCAGTATGATAGTGACATGAGGATGTAATATTTTCTTCTCGTAAATGTGAACTCACATACTGATAGCTATGAAAAAATCACTGGCGATGGTGAAATAATCACTAGTATTTGAATATCCATTCCAGTATAGTGAGCTCATATCAACTTGAGAAGGCTTGATTAATCTCCATTATATTAATGCTGCACTCAACGGTATACATATTTTGTGTAAATATATAAGTGCCTATAAATTCCCTCTGTGCGAATTCATAATCGTCAGGATTGGGAAGAGGACAGTATGGTGTTTTCAGTATTGTTTATTTATTTTATTTTATTTATTTATCTTCACGCACAATCCCTGACGGGGTAGCCAGAGAGAACAGATCGCCAAGTGTCACGATCCCTACATACTTCTTTCGCTTCTTTCAGATTCATCATCTTCTTCATACATGCACGTCTAGGTATCCGAGTACTCTTGACCCTCCCCTCTTCGAGCAATTTGCTCACATGGTCTTCGAAAGTTAGTCTCGGTCTACCTCGACACCTTTTAATATTAACTTTCGCGCTATATATTTTCTTCACCATTCGGTCTTCACTCATTCGCTCAACGTGCCCAAGCCATCGAAGCACGCCCTTATCAATTTGTGTAATAAGGTCATCTTTCAAACTTGCCATATTGCGAATCTCTTCGTTTCGCTTTCGGTCGGCCATGGTAAGGCCGCATGTTTTACGAAGAGATTGCATCTCCACTGCATTCAACCTGCTTTTATGCTTCTTCTGGCATAACCAGGTTTCGCTGCCATATAACAAAGTCGGTACCAAAACTGCGTTATGTATTGCAAGGCGTGCACTTTTCACAACGCCTTGCCTTTTGATTAACGCAGTCAGGGCACCATTGACTTTGTTCCCGGCAGCGACACGCCTGTCCACATCTAAATCACATCTTCCATCCCGGCTAAACGCACTCCCCAAGTATACAATTTCATTCACCTGTTCTAGACATTCCTGATTTACCCAAATTTCGCACTTCGTTCTTTCTTCGTCCCTTTCAAATACCAGAACCTTAGTTTTATTAGCATTCAAACAGAGACCATTAATTTTACGTTCTTCTTTCATATACGTGACTAATGCCTGCAGTTCTGCCTCTGATGGTGCAATAAGCACTGCATCATCAGCATAAAGCAGACAATTTACTTTTATGTCACCTAATTTCACACCCAAACAGCTATCTTTCAGCTTCTGTAAACAGCTGTCGAGATACAGTATGAACAGCCAGGAAGACATGACACAACCCTGTTTTACGCCCGTTTGGACGCCAAACATGGGTGACAGGTCATGCCCTTCCCGCACACAGGCTTTACAGTCACAGTAAAGTGACTGCACAGCCCTTAGCAATCGACCATCCACACCATACCCCGGCAACAGTTCCCACATTTTGTTCCTTACAACCTAATCAAATGCTTTCTCAAGATCCACAAAAGCACAGAAAATCCTCTGGTTAGCAGCCAGAAGCTTCTCCGTGATCATGCGGAGAGAAAACATTTGATCCGTGCATCCTCTTCCAGGTCTAAATCCGCATTGCGCCTCCCATAGAAATCTTTCCGATTTATCTTGCATCCTACGTGTCAAAACCTTCGAGTAAACTTTACTTGCTAAACTGGTCAAGCTGATCGCCCGATAGCACCCACAGTCATAATGACAACCTTTACCTTTATATAAAGGCACAATGACCGCGGATCGCCAATCATCCGGAACAGCCCCCGTTCGCCAGCACAAATTGCACAGCAGATGAAAGCTGTCCCAGACGCGTGGCCCACCATACTTGACCATTTCAGCAGTAACTCTATCTAGTCTTGAATGTGCTTCAATCTCTTTCATACTGATGACCTCAGTGTCATCGAGGTCCGAGTCTGGCGTACCAGTCACGGCGTCACCCCCGGATCCCTCACTAAGATCATCACACGCATACATCTCTCTATAAAATTCACTCCATCGCTGCATGACGTCCGATTCTTCTGAGAGGACGTCATTGGTTCCCGAAAGCACTTTATTCATTCTTAAGGCTGTCGCACCACTCCGGGTCCTTCCAACCTCTTTCCAGAAGAGTTTGGAGTTCTCCTTGAAGTTGTGCGACAACCTTTCGTCCGCTTCCATTCTACTCCTTTCACGCACTTCCTCAATCAATGCTTTCGTGTGAACTTTCTGGAGCTTATATCTTTCTTTCCTCTTCTCTCTCATATCCTTATCATTACTAGAGGCCAAGTAGTCTAACCATGCTTTCTTCTTCTTATTTACAGCTTCTTTCACTTCGTAATTCCACCATGCATCACCCTTTTTACTACTACCTCTTTTCACAGTTCCACACACGTCTTCCGCTGCACTAACCATTCCATCTCTAAGGCTCTGCCATATTTCTTCCACACATTCTTTCCTGACATCAATGCTGTCCAACTTTTCGGCTACCCTTGCTTGATATTTATCCCTAGTGTCCGCTTTCTGAAGCTTCCAGCTTCGGATGCTACCGACCGACTGTAGTTCTGGTATCGCCGTCCGGTGGCGCCAACCCGCGAACAGATCCCTAAATCTAGTAATCACTAGATAGTGATCCGTTCCCAGGTCAGCACCCCGTAACACTAACGTATCCATCACCTGTTTTCGCAGTCGGTCATCCACCAGGAATAAATCGGTCATACTTCTCTCATTCTCTCTTGTTCTAGTATACATATGGATTTTATTGTGACTAAACATAGTGTTTGTCACAAGAAGACCCTTTTCCTTGCATACAGCCAGTATAAGCTTGCCAGCATCGTTAACCCTTTTATCGCCAAACATTCCAAGCACCGACTCGTACCCTGGCCGAGCGGTACCAACCCATCCATTCAAATCACCACATATGACAATTCTTTCGTTTCCTCTAACCGAGTCTAGAACTTCTCTTACATTCTCCCAAAACTCCTCCAGCTCAGTTCTGGACGACGAAGCTACCGGCGCATAAACAGCCAAAAGGAATAACTTCGTCAGTCCCAATTTAAAGCGAACCCAGAGAAGTCTCGAGTTCACAGCCTTATATTCAGTCATAACATCGATCAACCGAGACGACAGCAGCACCCCCACTCCCTGGCAGGCGCTCTCGCTCTCCGGGACTCCGGACCATAGAGCTAACGCCCCGCCAGGGAGCTCTTCAGTACCGCTGCCCTTCCTCTTGGTCTCCGACAAACACACGACATCTAATTCTCTTTCTTTCATTATTTCAATCAACTCATTCGTCTTATCTCTCATGCCTCCTCTAACATTCCACGTGCCAACTCTGCACTCCGTCCTCCACCTTCCGCCGTATCGGGCTGTGCGTGACGGGTGGCGGTCCCCATCGCCGCTTTGCTCGCTGCATTCCACACCAACGGGGACGAACTGGTGTGCGTCGCCTTGGGGGGACGCCCTAATTCTCGTTGGCATGGGTGCGTAGCTGTGTAGAATTGCAGCCCTGAAAAGGGCTGGCTGGGGTCGCGACGAGCACGCTTCTACAATGACCCCCAGTTCAGTATTGTTAATGTTATTAAATTTAATATTTATAGACATACATATAAGAAGTCACGATAGCCGAGTTGTTGGGTGGTAGAATTTCGAGTCGAGAGACCCGAGTTCGATTCCCAAATGGCAGTACCAATGAGTTTTTCAAAAACTTATGTACTAATTTCATCGTTGGCTTGGACGTAAAGACGGCGACGGGCTCACCACCTGTCACGTTGTCCCGAAAATATCTTCGGTGGAAGGTGGGTCAAAGGGACTTATTTGTCTAGACTTGACCTCTGTCTACCCCTGTATTGGGAATTGCGTGAAGATATTTTTTATAGAAATATTTACAGCATATAGTAATATTTATTTAACATTAATAAAACATTATAACTAAGGCAATACGTATATAAGATGTGTTTATTGAAGTTTATGCTTTTCAATGGAGCTCAAAGTAGTTGAATTGGTTGGCTGCAGCAAATTTCTTGGCAACTCCCCTATATTTACTATATTTTTTTATAGCAAAGTCGTCGGAACGCAGAATAAATTATAAAGATAATGTTTTCTCATTACAATTTTCCCCGTAAAGAAAAAACTACACAATGCTCTGCAAAAGAATTCTATGAACGAATGTTCACAAAGGAAAAATGGAACCTCAAACGGTACTTTTAGAAAAAAAAAGGCATTAGGTAAGGAGTAGCACAACTACCTTTACTCTACTACCACTTTGTTTTAAACAATCGACGTTTTTATTGCTTAATGGCATTAAGTGTTAAAAGTAATATTTTCCATTATGTGCCACTACTGACTGACTCGATCAACTAGATTTTATTCATAATTTATTTTCAAACACGTTGATGAAAAATATTTAATTTTTAAGACAATATTTATGTAGCTATACAGCGTTACTTTAATATTTGTCTCGGCCCTAAAAGTGTTTGGTATTTAGAAACTACTAGCAAGCGCCCGCAGACAAAAACTAGAGTGCCCTGGTACGAATCTCGGAAAGTGCGGAGTTTACCATGCGGTCGGGGGTGAAGAAAAATATCGTGTATAAACCTGAAAATGCTTCTCTACTTCCTGAGAATGCAAGGCCGTAGTATGAACCCGGATAAGCCAGTCCATCCATGCAGAAGCAAAATCTGCCAACACAAAACAAAAATGCTTATCTTTTTGTTCAGTAACAAAGCTTCAGAAGATTTCTATTTACTGGAAAGCCTAAGAATAAGCTTATGTGTAAAGCCTATTGCAGAGGTTCATTCGCAGAAACTAGCAACATACTCGTAGAGTAAAGGCTT
Source organism: Sericinus montela (assembly GCA_029286605.1). Classification (NCBI taxonomy): domain Eukaryota; kingdom Metazoa; phylum Arthropoda; class Insecta; order Lepidoptera; family Papilionidae; genus Sericinus; species Sericinus montela. The sequence continues at coordinate 108,880 of JAGSMR010000011.1, forward strand.
GTTAGGGTTAGATTGGGTTATTACTACTAATATTAAAGGATATTAAAGTATTTACGCTGATATTTTGTTTCATTTATTTTGTGTAACATTTTTTACTCAAATGGAAATACATTTTAGCTCCCCAACATTAGATTTTAGATTCTGTTATCTTACATCATAGTTGAATATCATTCTGGGGTATCATAAATGTTATTCATGAGAGTAATTTGGGGACATTTGAAAGGACGATTTATCATTCAGAAACAGTGACCGTATGATATAAATTACCTTACTAACGTATTTTACATCCAGTGAATGAAATGATTTACGTATTTGATAAGGTTGACATGTCAATATTTTATTAACATACATATATAATACTATGAGCTGCGGAAAATATGTCTTAGAAATATGACGTAAAAATTTAGCCTCTTTACGCGTCCTAAATCGGTTAAAATATTTTTTTCCTTTTCAGACCAAAATTAATACTTACCATCACGTAAGCCACCTGCACGTTTGCCTCCCTTTTCCATACAGAAAATTGTCCTCTGTCTACCCCTGTGTTGGGAATTGCATAAAGATATTTATTTATTTAAACGATGTTACTACCTATTACAGACTATGCTGATGTGTGTTACCCAGACCTAAACAAAGACCTTCAAAACAAGCTAGAGCGCCTTCTCAACAACTGCATAAGATTTATTTTCGGACTACGAAAGTATGACCATATCTCTTATTATCGTTCTCGCCTGATATGGCTCACTATTGTTATGTAACTCTATAATCCTTTCTACTCTCATTTCTATCTTGAATGATCAAACTCTCCCTTCTTATCTAAAGAATTAATTTCTGTATCGCTACCCCTGATAAGGTTCTTCGCTCTTCTGCTAATCATAAGCTAAGTATCCCGCAACACTTTACCGATTTCATGGGTAACTTATTTAAGATTCAGGATTCACTGCTCTGAAACTCGTTACCGAATAGATCAGAAAAGCACCAAGTAAGATTGCTTTCAAACGTATGGTATGTGAACTCATATTGAGATCATCAGACAAAAATTAATAACTAATCATGTTTATTATGTAATAGGTATATATATATATATATATATATATATATATATATATATATATATATATATA